>VWZO01016874.1:45820-59217 GCA_013396975.1 Bucco capensis | reverse complement strand
TTTTTTTTTGTTTTTGTTTATTGCTGTTCCCATTTTGGGAAGAGGGGGTATTGTAGCAAAATCCTCTCAAAAGATTGTTCTTTTGACCCTAGCTTCCGGTCAAACCAGGACAGGAGTGGAGCATCTGCCCTATGAGGACAGGCTGAGAGAGCTGGGTCTCTTCAGCCTGGAGAAGAGGAGACTGAGAGGGGACCTCATGAATGCTTATAAATATGTTAAGGGTGAGTGTCAGGAGGAGGGAGTCAGGCTCTTCTCAATGGCATCCAATGTTAGGACAAGAGGGAATGGGAGCAAGCTGGACCACAGGAGGTTTAGTATTAACACGAGGAGGAACTTCTTTACAGTAAGGGTGCCGGAGCACTGGAACAGGCTGCCCAGGAGGCTGTGGAGTCTCCTTCTCTGGAGACATTCCAGAGCTGCCTGGACACATTCCTGTGTGACCTGGTCTAGGTGATCCTGCTCTGGCAGGGGGTTTGGACTAGATGATCTTTCTAGGTGCCTTCCAACCTCTGACATTATGTGATACTGTGATACTGTGAAGTTTGTATGAGGTTCCCTTCTCTGATCATCAGCAGCCTTTTCTTTCCAATCCCAAAGGTTGCCTCTGATTTTGTTATGGTTATCTGAAAATTTATTTTCCAATGTAAGTTCTTTAAAAGGCATATACATTATTTTCACATTTGTAGTCCATTTACCAGTCACAGAGACTACAGTTTTGGAATGGGGGTTAAATTAGAAAAATATCAAAACAAGGCATTTTAATAGATTTGGTCAGAAGATGTGTTTTCCAGATGTTTTTGTTCAGATCTGCTGCTTTCTAAAAAAGGATTGTATTAATGATTGGATACTTTATGACGAAAAATCTCTCAGATTTCTTACTATATTTGCTTGTATTAAGGGAGTTAACTTATTTTTCTATGAAATAGGATAATATAGAATCATAGAATCACACAATTATTTGGGCTGGAAGGGACCTCTGGAGGTCATCTAGTCCAGCCCCCCTGCAGTGGGCAGGGATATCCCCATCTAGATCAGGTTGCTCAGAGCCTTGTCAAGTCTCACCTTGAATACCTCAAGGGATCGGGCCTCAACCACCTCTCTGGGCAACGTGTTCCAGTATTCCACCACCATCATGGTGAGGAACTTTTTCCTAACATCCAGTTTTGCAATGCAAAGCAATCACCTCTCATCAATATTGAGTATTTGATTCAAATAATATAAATATCTAGCATTAGCCTGAGATATGTATTTGCTTGGGAAAATACAGTAGGTTTTTTACATACCCACTCATTACACACAAAATAAAAAATAAGTCCATTTAACTGACTGGAAACCAAAGCCATCAGAGCATGTTACATGCTATAATTCCAGCTTATCTGTCGAATTCTATACTGCTCTGAGGACTGAAATGATCATAGGAGTTGACACAAAAATATGTGAGACATATGAATGAAGTTAAGCTGCATCTAGTTTAACCCCAAGCAACAAAATTTGGATTTATTTTTGGATGAAGAAAAAAGTTTCCATTGATCTCAGTGCCCCCAGATCACTGCCTTCAGCACAGGGACTGCTTTGGCAGGTTTACTGTTACTGCTTTGGCAGGTGTGAGTACAGAAATATGGGCTAGAAGATCAAAACCAACCATCTGGGTGCAAATAACAGGGCTAGGAAGCAGCAGGCATAATTATAGTCCTCCTTAAGGTAAGACTTTCTGTGGCTTTTTATACTTGATCAATCTGAAATTTATATATATATGCATGATTAGGGTATAAAATCTGCAATAAGATATTACTAAAAACTAAAGTCTAAATAAACTCAGTCTGTCTAGCCTAAATGAACAGTGTTTGTATCCTAATATATGCAACATCTTTCACAGAAGTAGTGTGTAAACTTTTGATCAGTCACTGGCTTGGTATGTTTATTGACATAGGAGAAGAAGCATGAATATTTCTTTATTCTCTCACACTAGTATGGATGTCAGTGTATATATGTCAATATATACTTAGAGGGAAAGATTGTGTCCAAGATGGTGGAACTCACAAGCAATTCAAGAAGGGCATTTAAAATGGGTTTTTAACACTTTTGGTGGGAATGCAATTTCTCCACACAAACTTCACAGCCATTTAAAAACATGACTTTAGCCTTAGGTTGGCTTGGTAGATACTGGTTCCTGAGCCCAGTCACTGCAGGCTGATAAGTTGTCTCTTCCGATCTATCCCACATAGTTCTGAAGGAAATCTTCTGTCTCAAGTGCTGAGGAATGATCCTGGCCTGCTGCAGATGGTTTATATCTATATATCACTATATGATTAATTCTTGGATTCCTTTGTGGTAATCCTCTGTAGCACTGTGGAGAGGGATCTGGGTGTATTAACAGATAGTAAGTTAAAGATGAGTCGCAGTGTGGCCTAGCAGCCAAAAGGGCCAACCAGGTCCTGGGGTGCATCAAGCACTCCATCGCTAGCCAAGCGAGAGAAGTGATAGTTCCTCTTCACTGAGCACTGGTGTGGCCTCACCTGGAGTATTGTGTGCAGTTTTGGGCACCACAAAACAAGAGGGACATGAAGATGTTGGAGAGCATCCAGAGGAGGGCAACAAAGATGGTGAAGGGCTTGGAGGGGAAATCATTTGACGGAAGGCTGAAATCACTTGGTATGTTCAGCCTGGAGAAGAGGAGACTGAGGGGAGATCTCATTGTGGTTTATAATTTCCTCACCAGAGAGGGAGGGGTGGGAGCTAAGCTCTTCTCTCTGGTGACCAGCAACAGGACCCAGGGGAATGGCATGAAACTGTGCCAAGGGAAGTTCAGGTTGGATGTTAAGAAGAGATTCTTTACCCAGAGAGTGGTGGAGCACTGAAACAGGCTCCCCAGGGAGGCAGTCAGGGCACCAACTCTCCTGGAGTTTAAGAAGCACTGGGACAATGCTCTTAAACACATAGTGTGGCTTTGGGGTTGTCCTGTGCCTAAATAGGAGTTGGACTTAATGATCCTTGTGGATCCCTTCCATCTCAGAATATTCTGTGATTTTCCTTGCTTTTCCTCCATCCAGCGTTAGGATTAACGGATGGCTGTGGTGTCTAAGGATTTCAGGAAATACTCTCTTGGTTCCATAAATAAAATACACATTTTTTTCTAGTCTTGTATTTGTTAATTTTGAGTATGAGTAGGTTAAGATGTCAATATCAGTATATTTCTTCTTTTAAACACTTTATGGTTTAACTTATGGTTTGATCTAAATACAGGGTATACTTGGCTGCTGCCAGCAAAGGTCTTCAGACCTAATTCTAGAGAGCAGTGGACTCTGAAGTAACTATTTCCATGCAGGAAAGAGATCAGAGAGGTATTACAGAACTCTAGGAACAGGACTGCTCAGAGACAATTGAATATTTTACATGATTAGGAAACCAATAGAAAGCAAAACCAAACTGTTCTGTATGGCATGCTCCCATTTTTAACACTAAATGTAGTTCTGATTTCCCACCTCTGTTTTAAACTGGCAAGTAGTGGTATTCCTAGAGAAGATGTAGAGAACGGGACATGATGATCCTCTGTGCAGTGCATCTTCTATACATCACCTGTGGGTTCAGAACAAACACAAATGTTGCACAAAGAGAAGCAAATGGCTTGGAGCATGCAGGATTTCCTCCGGAGTACTGCTGCTCTTTTCTCAAATGCATACAAAGTGCCTTGATCTGTGTGCAGTTCTCCTTGTGTGTTACTTTTTTAATTTCCTCTGTCTTCTGAAACCTTTGGGATGGGTTCAGGTAGTCAAGAGCAATACACAGGTTGTCAGGACAGCCAGTGTGGCCTCTAACCTGATTAGTCCCTCTCAGCCCAGGTGACCTTCTTGGGTCATCTCATTATAAACCTGTTTGTTCTTCTCTCAGCTCTGGAACAGTTCTGTCCATCCCTTTGTCTCTCCAGTGTTCCCAGTGCATCTTCACTGGCAGTCCTTGCTAATCTTTTGTCAACTCATCTCACTTAGACAATTTGAGAAACTGGTGGATTTTTAGCTCTTGACTGTTGTCCCATGGCTTCTCAGAAATGGACAAGCTGTATAGAGATTTTTTTCAAACAAATCTGGGCTTATACTAGTCACACTACATTTTTGTCTGAACAGAAATGGGATGATTTTTTTCCCCATTTTATTTAGTGATTAAAGGTCTTAACATGGCTAGAATTTCTGCAGAGTTTCTTTTAAAAGGTGGTGGCTTTAGTCATGAAGGTCCTTAATAAAGTCCTTTTCCATCCCCATACATCAGTGTCTTTTTTTAAAAAGATAGGCATTTCTGTTCTTCTATTTCCAACGTTTTTAATAGATACCAGTTTGGTTTATAATGACCTTTTTGGAAAGTTGCTGATTAAATTCTAATAAGCTCTAGAAATTACAGAATTCTGACTTAACTTCCTAATACTGCATCTCTATTAGAGAAATATTCCTTTTTCTAGACAGTTAACCTTTACTATCACTTTTCTGACTGACTCATCAGCAGTTATTTTGTCCCTGAGGAGGGTTTTTACGGCTTTCCAGAGGTTTATGGGTAAACATCTTATGGCAACACAGCGTTTTGAAAAATAGTTGATATTTGCATCACCTAGGAATGAGTTAATGAGCCTCCATGACTTCTGCAGGAGCTGGTGATTGTCCACAGTAGTGAGCAGGCTGGTATAACCCATGCATCAATGAAGGGAGACTTTCTAGTCCACCATTGTCCTGTGCATCCTTTGGTAACAAAGAAGAAGCTGTTTTCAAGTGTATTCTGCATGCAGCTGGAAAACTGGTGTAATCCTTCCTTTTGGCACCTGTGTCACTGTGACTGACTTCTGTCATGAAACTAAGCATCTATGAGCCTTGTCCTGAGAGTCCTCAGGGAATGACTTCTCTCTGGTGGTAGGGGGTGTAGGTATAATCCTTTTTTTAGATGAGGTCATACTTCTCATTCTAGTTGAAGGTCCAGCTAGATATAGGCTTATAAAACTTGTGGAAGAATCATCAAGACATATATTCTATAGCCAGAAGACAACAATTCTGGATCATAAAGCCTCAAAAGCATTTGGTCCAGCTATGTTAGACAAGAATAGGATTTATTAGCATAAAATTAGAAATCCCCTATTTTCCAATCTGCAAATTCAGTGCAGGAAAAGAAAAAGGAGGGTAATGAAGGTTTTGACTGATAAGCCTTGGCAAATCTCACTGTTGAGGTTTAAAATGATATCCAGCTTTCTCTCCAGTCTCAGGAGGGCTGAGGTTACCAGCCATCCAGTGCCACCTGCAAGGGAACCTTCACCTTCAGCCATGCAATTTCTGGCCAAATTTTAGTATTTTGTCTTAAGCCAGTGAGTATTTATATGTTCAGGAGCAAGTGGTTCATTTCTTCTGACTTCACCTTGCAGAAACTTCCATCAAGAGGTCTTGGCAGGCAGCTGGGACTGGTTTTGCCTTGAACCATTAAGCAAGATTTGGCAGAGCTCATTTGCTCAGTCTATGTGTGTCCTTTTGTCTTTCTCCTGCACACCCACAGTGTTTGCTACCATGAAGAAATCAAACAGGAAAAAAAGGATAGAAATGAAAAAAACACTGAACAAAAGTTCTATTTACAGACTCGTTGAAAGTTTGGGAAGCCTGTTTGAGCACAGAATGTTCATGTATCCCTAGTTCTGGTCCCTGTTAACCATCCAAACTGGAAAAGAAAGAAAATGGACAGTTTGTCTATACAGAGAGCAAAATCTGGCCCCCTTATAAAGTTCTGTTAGCATAATCAGGTAATATTGGCCCAGCTGGAAGCTGGATGCAGCAGACGGAGTAAGCTCAAACACACTATGGTATCTGTTATCAGATCATGAGATACAACCTGGAACCATGTCATGTCATTTGCTGTTGTTGGTGTTACTGTAATTCTTCTGAATGAAGAGATCTTGCAGTTCCACCATCATTACAGTAATGTACGCAATGATTTTCCTCTTTCATCCTTCCCAGAAGCAAGAGCTATGTATTTTGACATGGAGTGAGGAACCTGGGTCTCACTGATCTTCAGTGAGACTAAGTCACTCAAATATCCAAGTTAATTATGAAATAGAATTTGGGGCTGCTTATGGAAGTGCTTAACCTGAAATGCTTCATTCTTCAGTACTGTAATTATTCAGTATCTGCTGAAGTGTGTGTAATCCAGGTGTAAATGTGTGAAATGTTATTGGAATATCTAGTTAAATTGTGGCAAAAGCACAGCTGAATATATTTCAAGACCTTGGTCCAAACTTCAGTCATTTCAGACATTTTTGGAGGGTTAGGTCAGGACTGAATTGAATAATATTGTCTGGTTTTGTTAATTGCAAGAAATGTCATTTTTGAAAACTGATGAACATTGAATATTTGAGACCTGTATAGTAAGTTTTGCACAAAAGTTTTCCCTTGCTGTGACATAAATATTTGTAACTTCACAACCCAAATTTGTTAGAAAACATAGAGAACAATCTGGTAGTAAGTTGATTGAGTACAGCTGTACTGTACTGTACTGTCTAGTGGCATAGTTCTTAGGCTGAGGTAATTAAAATTAGATGTCAGAGTTCCTATATGGAAAAATACAGCTAGGATAAAGCAGAGTAACCCACCTGCTGTTGATGGTGATGATAGACTAATAGCAGAGCAGATTTCATGGCAGACTCTTCAGAAGCAATCATATCACTTTTGTCCACATCCAACCCATTCGTTGAACTCTCTGTTTAAATTTAATGCCTTACCCTCATTTAGGCCAAGACCAAATGTGCTGCCATTAATAAGGTTAAACAAGGTTAGCCACACGTTTATAACCTCTTGGAGGCAATGCTTTCCTTTTTTTAACCCTCTATTTTCTTGGTGCAGAGAGAGTTTTCTGTTCGTGCTCAGTACCATGAGCCCAACTTTGCTTCCAAAAAATAACAGAAATTTGTAATATCCGGATGATGAGGTGATATAACAATTAAGTTGATCAGAATCTTCAGATTACAATTGTTAATTTTTTATTGTTCTTTTCTGCCAAAATTTGAGTGAGCAAAAATATTTATTATCTTAGAAATAATAGAATTTTTGTTGAATAACTGGCAAGACCGTTGTCATGACTTGCTGATGTTACCTAGTGACAAGAGAAGACAGAAAATCCCCAGTAACTGGATTCAGAGATCTCTTTGCTCAGTATTTTCTGATTCATCACTAAATGTTTTATGAGAATAGTAAGAGTAAATGGCTGGGACTCCTCACTGGTTTCAATAACAAAGTAAAGCTGGAAGAGAAAACTGATACTTTCACCCTTAGCCTCTGAAAATTCCCTCTCTGGTTGCAGAGCACTTATGTTCCTTTTGTTGATTCACTTAATGTGGAACAGGCAATATATCAGCCTCTGTATATGACCTTGCTGTAATGCATCTGTGTCTAGCTAGAAGATGACAAACACTAGGTAACGGTGTACTGTGGGCTGATGAATGACCAAGGTTTGCACTGCTTCCATTGTGCATGGATACTCCTGGCACATCTGCAAGGTGTTATCTGGAAGAACACAAAGCAAAGCAAAATATTGCAAAGGAACAACACAACAAAAAATAAACAGTTTTCTAAGTACTAAGCAAACAAATAATTTTAATGTTTAATGCAGCATATTTTACATAGCCTTTTTACAGCTATTTACTTGACCTTTTTTCCCCTCTGGTTCTTCATGTATTATTAAAAGCTTTTAACAAGATGCACACAGCACTGGCTGTATCTGCCCACTGTTAAATAAATAGTGTGCCTGGGAATAATAAACTACTGCTTTTCTTTAAAAGCCTTGTAAATGGATATATAGCAGGAGGAGAAGCTATTATCAAGCAGCTCCCCAGACCCTTACAGAAGCCATGCTTTGCATGCAGGTTTAGTCTCAGCTCTCAGGGAATCTCTTACAAAACTCTCATGCAGTATCACCCCCACACATCCTACCGGTTTATGTCTTAGATGTGCTCAGCTGCTCATCTTACTGGAGATAACACTTCCAGGCTAAGGGTCATTCGGAACTTGGAAATATCTTAGGTAGGTCACTTCATGCCGCTCTCCAGCAGCATATAAAATAATTGCAGTTAATATTTTTGTGCTGCACCTTCCCTGCACTGCAGCTGCAAGCAGTATGAAATGTCTGTAGGCTGTGCCTGCCCTGAGTGCCAGGAGCTCCCCTTTTTCCATCCTAAGACATGCTCAACATGTAGCTGACAGGAACTAGTAAGTGTTTTTAACTGAGGGTACAAAGAGTGTTTTAAAATAATTGTAAAACCTCCTGCCAAACATTTGCAGAAATGACCCTAATTCTGGCAGGACCTTGAAGAGTGGAGCTAATATTGCAGCATATATATAGAATTCAATCCTTTTTATGGAGTCATCTCTTTATTTTTAAAAAAACTTTTGTATTTTGATATCTCGTATCTGCTTTTCATTTATGGCATGTCCCTAAAGCTGCTCTGCAAGGAGAGAAAATATTTAAAGCACATTGGCCCAGCAAAGGAAAGCTCATTTAAGTAAGAGCTGGGATCATTGTAGTTTGTAGAAACAGGACGGTATTGATGGAACTGCTTTGACCCAAACAGCACTAACAACCCTCCCCTGGGACTGTGCCTTTTGAAAACTAGCTGTGTATCACAAAGCTGCAGAATTCTGTGACCATGAGCAAAAACAGTTAAAGGCTCTAATAAATTGGAAAATAATTGTTGAGAGCACCTATAAATGAGAATAAACTAATAACAGAGGTGGGAGGGAGATAGGGAGCTGAGTGCTGCTGCCTTGGAAAGGTCTGCTTCAGAGGAGCGGGGTGAAGAGCATCTGCATCCTCTGTTTGCAGTACATTTGTAGAGAGAGCTCTTCTGGTGGCCACAAGCAGCTAGGAAGCAGTATAGGTGTGAAATAAACATTGTCTGGCATGTTGGAAACTATTTTTTTCAGTCCCTTCCCCTCCTATCACTCTGGTATTTGAAAAGATCAATTTGTAGTGACCAGGTGAGTCAGAAGTACAGTGGATCACACATTTACACATCTGGCTGCCATTAAACTGACAAAAGGCACATTTTTGTAGTTGGTTAAAGTGGGATGGACAAGAGAGTGCACTTAATGTCAAATAACTAAATGCAGATGTGGTCTCCCATGGTTATTATGGGATAACTTAAGGTGTGGGAAGCTTTCACAGTGGTTTTCTGTTTGCTTCCCACATATTTGAGACAGCATCTTTAAAAAGCAGTGTTGAATGTCAGTCCCCAGCAGTTAAAGCTAGTTGTGGCTTGTGACCTTGCTGGCTTTCTGCCTGCCTTGCACAAAAACTGGCAGCTGTGGGAATTGGGAGACACCAACATCCAGGCTCCCAGAAGCTGCGGCTCTCTGTGTGGAAGAAGAACCACCAACTTACCAAGCCACCACAGGGCATTGCCATTTCAGTTTATTGGAACAAGCTGAAAACAACCTCAGCTTAGGTGCTGGTTGAGGAGCAGGTCAAGTTAGCCTGGCTTGAAGATGTACAGCATCTTCCAGTGGGGTGAAGTGGCTGATGGTGGTAGTGTCAGCTGCTGATCTGCTGTGCAGGACCTTGCTGCACCTGGGAGCCTCTCAGAGTCCAATATCATTTCTGCATGGATTTTAGGCTGCCTGGCTGCTTATTCACTCATTCATCCTGAGAAAAGTAATTGACAGACTCATTAAAAAAGGTTGATTGATTTAACGGGCAGGTACTGTGGCCAAGTGCTGTGTTTTCCCAGCTGGGCCTACTTGATAGCTGATGGAAACAGAGCCTTGAGGCTGCACAAGGTTGTGGTGTTGGAAAGTGCCCCTGGGTGCACAATAAAGGAAGACATAGTCCCTACAGTGATGTCTGCTGGAGAAAATGAATTGTGCATGTACAAACTGGCAGTAAGAAAGATACAAATTGGAAGAAGCTAAATTAAATTGTTGAATAAAGAGAGTGTAACAGAAGGCAAAATATCCATGATCTATCTTTAGGCATATATCATGGAGAATGGTCTCTGAAAGGGAACTTACATTAATCTTTTATAGTGGAAAGAACCAGCTCAAATTTATGAGATCTTAAATGTGATCTCTGAGATGAATGTCAGATTTACATTTATTTACTGTAAATGAGAAAACAATGTGAAGGTGATATAATACAAATATCTGAAAAGAGAAAAACACAGAGGGAGAATAATTCCACTGCAGAGAGCAAAGATGAAACGCACAAGAAGGGCTGAATGACTACAACATTACATTAAGTGCACTGGGCTGGGACCTAGCAGGTTTCACTCAGTCCTGGCCTCTGCTGAACACTTCTGTATCATTTGTGTTTACTCGCTTTGGCCCAAGCCTTTGAAGTTGACACCTACTTGGGCTGAAATCAACTCCTGGTGGAACAGAAATTCAGTATCTCCTTTTTGTGTGCCTCATCTCTCAAGAAACTGAAGATGATACTAGGACAGACCCTCCATCTGCGGAAGTTCAAAATACTTGGGAAAGGAGCTCTCCTGTGTGGTGCTCTCCTGGCAGAGCTGAGCTCAGGGAGCTCTGCAGCCAGCCAGGGACTCTTACCACTATTTAAAGAACAAAAATGTTTTGTTCTAGTGCTGCACTGATACAGTTGGTTAACACGCAACCATATCCAATACTGAGGATATTGTCAAGCCTTTTCCCTCCATAGCCTAAATTTTATTTTTTCTTCTTGCCACTCTCATGTGGCATTGAAATTGCCTCCCTGGGCAACTGATCATCCCACCATCCAACTTACTGATGTCATGTAACTCAAGGTAACCTTGCACTGCCATTGGCCCAGGCTGCCCAGGGAAGTGGTAGAATCATCAGTCCTGGAGGAGTTCAAAAAAGGTGTAGATGTGGTGCCTGGGGACAGGGTTTAGTGGTGAGCATAGTAGCTTTAGGTGCATGGTTGGACTCTATGATCTCAGAATTCTTTTCCAACCATAATGACTCTTATTTGTAGCTATCTCAATTCCAGGACAAAAATCCTAGCTGAATGTCAATCCTTAATTGCTCTCACTATTGTTGTAAATTCCTTAATTGGGTTTGCTGTGTGCTAGATTGATTCCTGTTATCTTTGCCCTTCAGTACCAAACAAACAGGACTGGAGGTGCTTTGGGCTTTCTAGGAACTGCTGTTACAATTCACATCTGTTGCTGCAGACCTGACAGAACACAGCTGCTTTACAGTGGAAAAAGTTCTTGTGAAGACTAGCTGGAAGGTTTGTAGATTCTTGAATAAAGAGACATGTTTTCATCAGGCACAAGCTGATCTGGCCATCAGTAACAGAATTTTGGCTGTCTGAGAAATCATGAATTTGAGAAATAAGATCAGATGAGGCAAAATCATTCTTCTGGCAATATTGCATGAGAGAAAAATGGAAGTGCTCAGCTCAGCAGCCCTCAAGCACATTGTCTTGAAAATCCTAAACCATGCAGAAGAAGCAGTTTTAAAAGTAAAATCCTGCTGATGGCAGGCTGAGTCATTTACAAACTTACTGCTTGGGGAGGAAGGGAGGAAGATATCACTAGAAGAGGCTGGGGGGAACACAGGCTGTTGAATAAGCAATGAGATACGCTATTGTCAAGGAAAATGTATAGCCAGTAATAAAGGGAGACAAGGAGTATTTTTCGCTTTATGCCATCAGACTCCAGTCTCTTTTATTCTCTGGCCCAGCCTGTCCAGTAACTCCACTGCTCTCCATGACTGAGTTCAGAAAGCAACCTTCCTCCAGCCCTCAACACAAACTGCACCTGCGCAGGGCTGTGGTGCCCAGAGGTGCCCCTGGTGTTCTCAGCAACTCCTGTTGAAAAGTCATCTGAATAGAGTACAGAGAGATGTGCAGCACTCCTAGAAATGCCATGTCTGCTCTTCATCCAAGGTCCTCACCCACCCTGTCTGCTCCTGATATATATTATTAGTGAAACGTCAGTACCAACCTGTGTTTGGAAACTGGACTCAACAATTCAGAATACTTCCATAGCTTCATGGGCTTCCTGAGAACAAGTGAGTTTTGTCAGCCCATTTACTAAATCTTATCTTCTAATGCCTGAGCCTACATGCACTGAACACCCCAACATTCCACTCTGGGTACACAATCAGTCTGAATATCAGGACAAAGCCAGCCTAATGGAGAGCTGACATTTGGAGGGAAATCGATGTCTAACCATTACCAAGATGACAATAATTTCTACAGCCAGATTCATTGTCAAGGTCTGGTACAAACAAAATCCTGTTCCCATTCTTCTGGGAATGGCTCTGGGATAGCAACGACTTTGGAGAAAGGAAATAAAAACATTACATCCTAACACCTATCGCTACCCAACTGCCTAGTTTAGCAATTACTCAGAAATGTATAGGTTGAAAATTTTAGATACCTTAGGAGCAACTGATTTTGGTGATACTAATTTCTATGTTGCCTTTTGAATAGGATGAGCAATGTAAAAGAAGTAATCCTAAGCTGTGGGTGCAGTGTGTTCCTGGGAGCAATGCGGAATAGCAAAGATCTAGGTAATAGTCTTACAATAAGACCACGAATTATAATAGCAGGTTTTCAATACATGATCATAAAATAGGAACAATATTATGTAAATGAAATTATTATATTTGAACAGTTATGTGAGCTTCTAAGTAAAGAAGATTCTAAACATCCCTACATCTTGGGAAGGATGAAGGCCCCATCATCAGCTTGCTTTGGGTCACTCTTTCAGAATTATTTTTTTTTTAATAACATGAACAGACCTATAATAATAGTCCTGAATAAAGAAAATCTCTCAACAATTATCTTAAAAAGAAGGCACGCCTTTGAAAATACAAACAGGAAATCTGGACTGATGAAAGAGAAGCCAAAAATGCATTTTTGCCTTCACAGTATCACAGTATCCCAGTATGTCAGGGGTTGGAAGGGACCTAGAAAGATCATCCAGTCCAAACCCCCTGCCAGAGCAGGATCACCTAGACCAGGTCGCACAGGAACGTGTCCAGGCAGCTCTGGAATGTCTCCAGAGAAGGAGACTCCACAGCCTCCTGGGCAGCCTGTTCCAGTGCTCTGGCACCCTTACTGTAAAGAAGATCCTCCTCGTGTTAATACTAAACCTCCTGTGGTCCAGCTTGCTCCCATTCCTTCTTGTCCTAACATTGGATGCCATTGAGAAGAGCCTGACTCCCTCCTCCTGACACTCACCCTTAACATATTTATAAGCATTCATGAGGTCCCCTCTCAGTCTCCTCCAGGCTGAAGAGACCCAGCTCTCTCAGCCTGTCCTCATAGGGCAGATGCTCCACTCCTTTCATGATCTTGGTTGCCCTGTGCTGGACTCTCTCCAGCAGCTCCCTATCCTTCTTGAGCTGGGGTGCCCAGAATTGGACACAGTATTCCAGGTGGGGCCTCACCAG
>VWZO01016874.1:0-35425 GCA_013396975.1 Bucco capensis | reverse complement strand
GTGTTGCCACTTGTATTTCATTGTTCTATTTCTTTGTTAGAGTTGTTCTTTACCAACTCAGCCCTGGTATGTGGAGTCAATTATTCATTTCTTTCTTTTGGCGGGGGGAAGGGGGAGGCTCCTTAGCTGTGTCTTTCCTGAAGCTGTCTTCTTGAACCAAGACAAATGAGCAGACTAAGAATGACTTAGCCAGACCTGCGTTTTCCACCTTCCCTGAGATGTGAGAGGGCAGTAGTCTACCCTTGCTAATGTCTGGGCACCTGTGGATGCACAGCAAGACACTCAGCTCTCTGCAGAGCAGGGAGGCTCTGGGCACTGGCTCCTGGGGCAGCTGGCACTGTTCAGAGACACCCTTGACACAGCAGATGTGTGATCTTTTCAAGCAGATCTTGAACACCACAGATGCCCCCAGCCATGTTCCTGTCTCCCTCCCAGCTGTTCCCAGGGCTGCAAAACCTTGGATGCAGTACAGCACAGGGGATGAGGCATCACACAGGGTATTTGGCAGCAGCTCTTGAAGTTGTAAGCCTGTAGTCGATGTAGTTCTAAACCAAATATGGGTGATGCTACCTCTGAGAGCTGGAGAGTCTACTTTTCCCTTCACAGTGGTAGTGGTGAAGGTGTCCATGGATATCATTACAGCCCTTCTTGAAAGGCTCCTCTAAGGGGAGCTTTCCCTGACCATATGGACAGAGGAAAGTGAAGGTTACCTGAAGAAAATTGCCAGAGAGGTTCAGGCTTTCCAGTTTTGAACTAGCAAGCCATGACAGCCCATGACTTAGGGCAGGAGTTAGTAGGGCTCATTGACAGGGCTTAAAACTAGATACAAAGGGGGAAGGGGACATAAATGGGCCTGTTAAGAATAAGCCCAGAGGAAGAACATCAGGGCCCATAGGATGGCAGACTAGCAAGGAACCTCCCTCTTCCATTTCAACAGGGACAAGGGATAAGTGTTTAAAAATCATAGAGATAGCTGAGATGGGTCTGCTAGGAAATGAGGCACACACACACAAAAAGGTGTTGGGATCAGTGGCCCACCTGAAGTGCATCTATACCAGTGCATGCAGTATGAGCACCAAACAGGAGGTGCTTTAAGCCAGGATGCAGCAGGAAAACTATGACATAGTGGCCATCACAGAAATGCGGTAGGATACCTCACATGACTGGAGTGCCACAATCGATGGCTACAAGCTCTTCTGGAGGGATAGACAGGGAAGGAGAGGTGGTGGGGTTGCCTTGTATGTTAAGGAATGTTATGAAAGCTCTGAATTTGAGCACAGTGATGATGAGGTTGAAAGTGTTTGGATTAGGTTAAGGGTCAACAAAGATGATATTGCTGTGGGGGTTTGCTATAGACCTCTCAACCAGAACAGTGAGGTAGATAAAACTTTCTATAAGCAATTGGGAGAAATCTCATGGTTACTTGCAGTTGTTCTTGTGGGAGACTTTAACCTCGCAGGTTTCTGCTGGGAATACAACACAGCAGAGAAGGAACAATCCAGGAGGTTCCTGGAATGTGTGGAAGATAACTTCTTCACACAGCTGGTAAGTTAACCAACAAGGGAAGGTGCCCTGCTGGACGTACTGTTTGTGAATAGAGGAGGTCTTGTGGAAGATGGGGCAGTTGGAGGTCATCTAGGTAACAACGATCACGAAATTATCAAGTTCCCTATTATTGGAAACGCTAAGAAGAGTGAGAGCAAAACTGCCTCTTGGGACTTCCGAAGGGTAGACTTTGATTTGTTTGGAAGATTACAGAATAGCATCCCTTGGGAATCAGTTTTGAAGGGCATAAGAGTCCAGGAAGGCTGGACATTACTTAGGGAGGAAATCTTGAAGGCACAGGAACAGGCCATCCCTATGTGCCTTAAGACTAGTCGGCAGCACAGAAGACCAGCCTGGCTGAATAGGGACATATTGCTGAAGATCAGGGGGAAAAAAAGAGAGTTTATGGCCTCTGGAAAAGAGGGCAGACCACTCCTAGTGAGTATAAGGATATTGTTAGGTTATGTAGAGAGAGATTATTAGAAGGTCCCACAAGACTCAGTACTGGGGCCACTCCTGTTTAACATCTTCATCAACAATTTCGACCAGGGGATGGATTGCACCCTTAGTAAGTTTGCAGATGACACTAAGCTGGGTGGAAGTGTCAATCTGTTTGACAGTAGAGAGGCTCTACAGAGGGATTTGGATAGGCTGGATCACTGGCCCAAAGACAACTCCATGAAATGCAATAAGGCCAAATGTCGGGTGCTGCACCTCGGCCATAACCCCCAGCAGTGCTAAAAGCTTGGGGAGGAGTGGTTGGAGAGCTGCCAGGCAGAGAGGGACCTAGGGGTGTTGATTGACAGCCGGATGAACATGAGCCAGCAGTGTGCCCAGGTGGCCAAGAAGGCCAATGGCATCCTGGCCTGGATCAGGAACAGTGTAGTCAGCAGGAGCAGGAAGGTGATCATGCCCCTTTACTCAGCTTTGGTGAGGCCTCGCCTTGAGTACTGCATCCAGTTTTGGCCCCTCACTACAAGAGGGACATTGAGGTGCTGGAGAGGGTACAGAGGTGGGCTACCAAGCTGCTAAAGGGCTTAGAACATAAGCCTTATGAGGAAAGACTGAGGGATCTGTGCCTGTTTATCCTGGAAAAGAGGAGCTTGAGGGGAGGCCTCATGGCTCTCTATAACTACCTGAAGGGAGGTTGTAAAGAGGCAGGGATTGGTCTGTTCTCCCTAGTGGAGAGTGATAGGACGAGGGGAAATGGATGTAAATTGCACGAGGGGAGGTTCAGGTTAGATATTAGGAAGAATTTCTTTGCTGAAAGGGTTGTCAGCCATTGGAACAGGCTGCCCAGGGAGGTGGTTGAGTCCCCATCCCTGGAGGTGTTTAAGAGACGAGTAGATGTTGCATTGGGGGGCATCATTTAACAGGTTGATAGGGCTAGGACAAAGGCTGGATTCGATGATCTTCAAGGTCTCTTCCAGCTGTAACTGTTCTATGATTCTATGATTCCTCCTTCCTCTCACTCTCGTTCTTCTCTAACTCTTCTTCCTCAAATCAGTTACTCGCATCTCTCTGATCTTCCCATATTTCATCTTTACACTTTGGCCTTATTAGAAACAAGGTCACCATAGATCACCTGAGCTCTCTGCAGGTTTGAAGCTGTTTAGAAGTTGGATCTTCTGAGAGCACTCTTGCCTCTTACCTGGATGCAGTCTCAGACTAATGCAGTTAAACATCTCTAGGATGAGGTGATTTGTGCCCAGGTACTTGACATACCCATAGGGATTTTGGGATACAGTGCAATACTGGCCCACTGTTACATAGTCAGTTGACCTCTTCTCAGAAGAAACACCCAAGAGAAGTTTATTTTCTCAGTGTTGAATTTCTTTATGCTTCCTGAGTCGAGGCTGAAACTTTACCTGGGTAACCACCCAGATTTCATACCCAAAGATATCCATTTATTTGCTCAATACTGGTCTGTACAAAGCCATACTGTGGCAAATTAGAATAGGAAATTAAAATGCTGTCATTCCACTGATGTAATCACAGTAGCTTAGTATGGCTGGGAATAGGCACTGGTACAAGGGAGGGAGTGCATCTTCCTGTCCAGCCTCCTGACAGAACTCAGCCCTGCCTCTCCTGAAGCAGAGCTGGGTCTGTCCTTACCTGTGCATAAACATACACTACGAAGACATATGCCTTTGTAATCCCCTCCATGGGCATCCTCATTCTGCTGGAAAATTCCTTTCTTTTTCCTCTGCCCTGTCTGTATTTTCATTTTTCTTTTATATCTTCTTTTTCTTCCTCTTTTCTTCTTTTTCTTTTTTTTTTTTTTTTTTTTTTTTTGTTGCCTTCACACTCTTCCTGCTTGTGTCTCTGAATAGGCTGTGTTCAGTCTGTTATGTGTATATACCGCATCATCACATACAGTGAGAGTAGCACAATGGTGATGCTATTGTAACAGAAAACATTGGCACTGTAGACAAGGCCATGCTAGCACCCTGAGTGCTGTGAGTTAACCCCCTCACTCTCCTCTGCCAGCATGGATGGTCCTTTTCTGGAGAGAAAAAGTAGTGTTTTATCAGTCATGTTCACCCTTTCCCAAAGGCAAACAATTAGCATCTCCTGTTATCTAAATCAGAGATTTAGCTTCATTCAGAAATTGACCAGCAGAAACAAAAATGATTTCAGCACTGTTCAAACAGTAATGAAACAATTAGTTCATCTCCATTATGCGATATGAGCTGTCATCTGTTTTTATTCCAGCTAAACCCTCATTAACCCTTATCTAACACCACATCTGAGCTGTGTCCTCTAGAAGCCTATGCAGGTGTTACACCATAAACTATCCACTCTTAATTGGACCTCCAGGTATATGACTCCTGTTTAAGGGCTTTACTGTTCACCTATAGCTGCAGATCCAGCCCTCTGACACTCTTAAGGAGTTAACAGCTGGCAAACTATTGCTGCAGCACTCCATTTTCTTATCTAACAGAGGATTTAATGGCTATATTTAGTTTAATTGAAGAAAGTCCTAGAAAATGACTAATGACAAGTTTCATTGTCAATACACCAGTGTATGTAAGGACAAAAGTGTAAAAAGAAGGGAGGAAAAAATGAAATTGGAACCAGAAATTACATCTGGCAGTTAAAAATCCTTTAGTATTTTGATGAGATGTAGCTTGTCTCTGGTCACTGGCTGATGTAATCCATGACTAGGTCTTTTTCTGCAAGTCATTTTGGAAGTAATGGATAAGGATTTATTTACTTCAGTAGCCCCACCAAAATGACAAAATGTCAAAATGCCCAGGGAGGCAAATTCTTTACAGTCTATTACAAAATCTGACTTCTAAATAAACAGGCTTGGCTTTGCCCTGTACCTGGGAAGAAGTGTTCTCTTCAGAGGAAAAAAAAACAACAACAGAAATCAGGCATGTGTTTTTAACTGGTAGAAAGTGATTTTGAATTTTCCTTACCAGATTTCAAAATGGATTGTTTCACAATGTCATAGGATAATTCAAGTTGGAAAGGACTTCAGGAGGTCTCTGGCCAGTCTTCTGCTTATGGTCAGCTCTGAGAACTCACACCATGCCTTTGCAGCACAAAATGTTAGGTAGGGATGACTCTAAGTTACAACTAGAAGCTGGATTAATATGGTACCTTGCCCAGGTCCATTAGCCTGGCTGAAAAGGAATATTCTATTAATGTGCTTCTACTGCTTCTGGATGAGAACTAGCTGAGGTACCTCAGCCTGGCACAGCCATGCTCTATCTCATTCTGTAATGCCAGTCCCTGTCAGGAGGAACTCCCAAGACATGCTGGTGGAGACACTGCTCAGCACACCTGATTCTGCAGTGTCTTCTCCCAGTAACAAATACCATACTTAAAACTAGAAGTAAAAATATGTTTACTGGATCTCTGAAGCAATATGCTCTTGGCTGGTACTGGCTGATCTTCATGGGCCTGGACACCTTTCATAGCCTCTATGAATAGACATCTGCAAGCCTCTTGGGCCATCTTGATGGTCTGGAATTGTTACTTTCATCTTGTGTATTTGTTTTCCCTCAGATGAGGCTAATTTTCCTGCATTTTGCAGGCTCTCTGAACAACACTGTTTCTCTCTGCAACAGCATGATATTAGTTCATGACCCCTATAGATCTTGAGAGAGCTGCATTAGCTGTGGCAGAGTTGATGCTGCAGGAGCTGTTACAATGTCCTCCTGTTGTCATCTCATTTAGGTTCCTCATGCATACGGCCTCTAACCTGACAGGAGGTGTGCTCTTCTTTCCTACAGGAAGGCAGGTTTTTTCCCCTGATGATCTTACTTAGTGTGGAGTAAATGAAAACTGTTTGGACACTTGGTGATTTAAGAGGCTGCTAGCTCGAGGCTCATGCTGTGAAAATGTCACACATCCTAATCCATGAATCTCTGGCATCCACAGCATGACAACACAAGAGAGGAATAACCACTACTTGGAGCCTGTCTCAGATGGGAGGTGAACTGCCGTTAGCAGCCCCTTTGCTGGTGGACATGCAATGCTCCAGGGTCCTGGCAGCCTTATCCACCTGGATGCTTCTTTCCTTTTTCATGCCATTTCACAGCTACCAACCACTTTCTTCCTTCAGATTGTCTAAACAATTAACATACCCAGTCTAGCACAAAGAAGATTGCTAACTTGCATTTGTACCTGGTTGTCTTTAGCTTTAAATGCTGTTACTTCCAGCTCTGCATTTAAGAAGAGCTTTTGTGCCCAAAAGCTTGCCTAGTTTTTGTACTTCTGTTAGCACTAGTGTTTCCATAGAGTGGAGTCCATTTAACATCACCCAAACCAAACTTCTCTTTGGCTCTGTGGGGTTGTGTTATTTCTTTACCCCCAAATCCTGAGGAAAAAAAAAACATAAAACTGTTCTTCAAGTAGTTTTAGAGCTATTTTTATTACCAAAAATCTAGAAAACAGCTCTTTTAAGAATATCTGAATTATTTACTGAAACAACTGTTCCAACTTTACTGAAAAGGGCTATCTGAAACCATAAAGTTGTTTCTATCTTCACTGTACCCTGGTCAGGTTATGTTTTCACCTCCCTGTTGAGAGGAGACATCGCCACTAAGTCATGCAGTAAATCTATCTGCCAGCAAGTGCACCTCCAGTGTCTACCAAAACCTAACCATAAGCCTGGCCTTGTGCTCACACTGCAATGCAAAGTCTTCTCTTTGAAACCTGCAAGTACCTTAGAGAAGCATGGCCATGGTTGGGCTGTAGCCCTGGGGGTCAGGGGTGTCCCTGCTGCCAGCTGCCTCCTCTGAGGGCTGAGGGAGCTCTGTAGGTGTACTATAAGCTCAAATCAGGATTGATGTGTTCTAGCCAGGATCCCTGAAGGATCAGCCTGTTCCCGTGGTGTTGGGTGATGGCAAGGCAACTGAAAAGCAGATTTGACTGTGCTTCACTGGTGCTTAGCCAGTCTCTGTTTGTCCTCTCTATTATCATTGAAGATATTATTTCAGATAACTCCCAGGTGTAGCTTTAATAGTATTATTCAGCATGGTTATGACAGCTGTGATTGCCAGGGTATTCCCAGCTCTGCACTGGTTTTTAGTGTATTTTAAAAGTTAATACTGCTTGGAAAAAAAGCCTAGAACTTGTGTGAAAATAGTAATATGCTTTGTGAACCTTATGCTTGTTACTGGTTGTCAGTAAAACATGTTGCTCCAGCATCAAACAGAACTTTTAAGATGCAACTTACTCAAGTCTGTGCTCTGTGTATCATCTACTTGCTGAAGGGTTTTAGGGATCAAGAAAGGAGCTGGGGTTGAGTGGCATCTCTGTATAAGTTGTTTGGATGGGCTGCCTTTGAAAGTCTTGAATTCAAGTGCTAGTAACCCTGAGAGTCAGATGCTTATCCAGCTCCACGAACAGAAGAATGCCCTACATTCAGGCATAAATAACTCTGTCCCTGAAGTTCTCCTCTGTGCATCCTCAGCTTAGACAAATTATCCATGCATTGGTTTGTGATGCTAAAGCAAAACAAGAGAGCTGATGGCAAAGATTGGAATGTGAACATTAATTGTCCAAAATCGTTCTTCCTGAAGAATAATGGACCTCAGCTGAAGATGCAGCAAGAATTTCATTTTTCCACGCTACAGGGAATTTTTTCCATTTTATGATGACCAGATCCTAGTTGTGCATCACAGGAGCTGGCTGTGAGCTTGTTATCTCCCAGAAAGTACACACAGGATAAGAGTTCTGGCAATTAAAGCCCAATTCCCTGTTTCACCATGCTTGTGCTCATGAAGCAGGGAGTGTTGTGTGTGAGTGGGTGGTAGGAAATGTGAAGGATGAGCTGTCAGGGAGCTTGGTAGGAGTGAGCTGCCTTCATCTCCCTGAATTTTGCATGTCCACATAGCAGCTTTAGAGAAGCTGCAGCATTATGCCAACCTTTGGCAATTGGCAGTGACCCTCCAGGGAACAGGAACAAGCTGTGCCTGATCAGCGTAAGTACAGCAGTTTGTATTTTCTATTTCTAACCCGCCCCTTACAGTGGAAGATTGTACCATCATGTATAGAGGTCTTCTATACAGGTCCTCTGGGCAATCTGTGCTGATGCAGCCATTCTCTAAGGAATAGGCAGAGAACATAGTCTGCCTGTACTTGTCCATATGAAACCCTATCCACAGGAGAGGATGTTGGTATGCACACAGTTGATAGGTCTCCTTAACAGGCAGCAGGCTCTTCCCATAGCCATCAGTGACGCATTTCAAATAAGAAATGCAAACGAAGATTAAAGGATGCTCAGCAAAGGCAAAGGTGGATGATTTTAAAGTCATATGAATTGCTCTATAAATGTCTGCTCTCCTCTGCAAGGCTTTTATGTCAACACAAAATGCCATACAGTGTAGCAGTGTTTGTTTGTTTCCTTCTGCAAAGGCCAATTCTCAAGGCAAGACAAATGACAGATGAGCAGATCCTTGTAGCCAAATATTTGCCAAAAGGAAAATCAATCTTTTTTTTAGTTTCATTCTCTTTTTTTTTTCCCCCTTGTCTGCAATATTTCACTCCAAAGCTAAGCAGAAGCCTGAAGCAATGTGCCTTATTTCCTGTGCCCCAGTTCAGACAGTACAGTACCTGCTGCAATAGGTCAGGCCCTTAACTTGGGGTCTTGTTGATTTATGGAGCAAATAACATGGTCAATAAGTACAACTCCCTAAACACTACTTTTGTACCATTATCAGAACGTGAGTCATGGAAATCATCCTGTCTCTGGCCTCCCCTCAGACGGTAATCCTTCCCTGGAAGGAACACTTCTTCTCCCTTTGACATCTCCATCTGCTCTCTCATGTAGAGCAAGATCCAACTGCAGATGTCTCTGTGCCAAGCGGAAGGCTGGAGGCTGCACTGAGCTGGCTGTGTTGCAAAGGGGGAGATGACTCAAGCAAGTCTTATTTTCCCCCCTCCTTTTAGTGCTGCCCAATTCTCTAACCCCTTCACAGAAAGTAAACCCATGATGTGTTTCTGGCTTGAGCTCTGCTGCATGTGCAGTGGATGTCTGAGAGGTGGCTGGCTCTCAGAAAGACACAAGTGACCAACTGCTAGAACACGCAACATGTCACCAGGGTCAGAGGAGTCCCAGCCTAAGGCAATATGAGCCTGGAGACTAAGGTCTTCTCAAAAGCAAACTCACTAGACTTGACAAGCTCAATGGGAAATATGCAAGCATTTGCTCTTTCACTGTCCATACAGCACCTAGCAAACAAAACATAGCAAAGAAAGAGCCAAGCCCTCAGGATTAAAGCAACTGTTACATCTACTAGAAAGTGGGGGGAAAAACAAAAGACCTTGTAGCTTTGTCTAATTTCTGTGATTCTTGGAAAGGTTTGCTTAGTTTCCCTTCTTATAAAAGGTCTTCAGTCCTACCTCACAGCTTCATCTTGCAAACATTTTATTTGTGACTTCTAAAGTCATTCTGAATTTCTTTTGGGAAGGAGGACAAGGGCAGAGACATGCTTGCCAAAAGCAGACTAGTTCAAGATATTAACAGTATATCCAACCCATTTATAATGAGTGGCTTAATATTAATCCCATCATTAGTAGTGTAATTCTGTAAAATAGTATGAGAAAGAACACAGTTAAGAAGAGCAAAATTCCAGGGTTTGGAATAGAATCTCATAAGCAGTAATAGCCTTTCAAAGTGATTGAAATTTAATTAGAAAGGTGCTGATAATGTAAAATCACCTCTGAACCTATGTCTTTGTATGAGCTGAGCACATGTAGCAAATCCACCTGAAAGGAAATCACTTGTGTTGCCACCTTCTTGGAAATATCTGGACACTTTGGGTGGTCCTTTGCATAACAATTGACCCATATTTTGGTATTATTTACCGATCAGCAAGATGAGTCTTTCAGAAATATGTGCAAAGAGAAAAGAAGACACACAGCATCCTCTCTGGTCCCTGTGTTCAGGAAGCCCTGAATGTTAAGAAGACTGAACTAGAAATAATATTTAGCATGGATGTCTGGGTATTATCTCTTGTTATCCCACCTAAATATGCAGTATTTGGGAAGAAAAGGAATGGAACCTTCCCACAGTGAATCCTGAAATGATATCCATAGATGATACAGCTCATATGAGAGAAAACATACCTGATATAGTAAAGAAAATTCAGTTCCATACAAGAAGCTTCTCCTCTGAGTGAGTTAAGACCTTGCTAGCACAAAACAAGCTGTATTTTTACTGCTTTGTAGCATTCAGGTTACATAAAGCCTTTTTTTTTTGGATGTTGATGCCAGGGTAAGTGTTGTGAATTGGATTCTGGCCATACCACTGTGGAATTATTTCTATATTTCTCATGTGGTGGTTTGCTGAGAAGCATCCTTTCCTCCCAGACACCTCACATACTGCTGTTCTTCACCTCCATTCCTCCTGGGAAGGAAACATTTCTGAATTTGAGGTGTTTCTGCATGTGTGGCAGGGTGTGAAGGAATTTCCCTAGCAGCAAACAAAAGAGCTGCATAAACTCTCACTCGGGGAGGCAGACCACCCTTCCTCCCACTGCTAGAGCACTTACACATCTATGGGAAGGAGGAGTAGCAAAGTGCAGCAAGAAAGAGCAGCACCACGGAGCAGACTAGGACCACAGGATAAGCTGTGCCTGATTGGAAACACAGCAGTGGTGTTGATAGATCTGCCCACCTGCAAAGTTAAAATCCTGCTGGGTTTGGGTTTGTTGTTCTTTTACAAGCAATTTAATTGTTTTAACAGTGCTCTGTCCCATATTAAAACAATCTTTCTCAAGATCTTTGATCGTTGCCCTTTTTTGTTTCTGTTCATCAGTACCTATTTATTACTGCAGTAAGGGGGGAGAATTATTTCGTTCAGCTTGATATATATACCCTGCCAAAAGGATATATTCAATAACAATATTCTTCCTTTTGCACTAATGTCACCTCAGCCCTGCTCTGCCAGGCTAAGGAAAGTGGAATACTGCATTATGATCTGCAATTATTAGATCACCACAGCTTTGCAAATTCCTGCTTGAAGCTCTGTTTGTGATCTTTTTAATCCTTCTGAACCAAGAGGTGAAAGCAAGCACTCATATTAGCTAGTACACATCAAAGGCTGTGAATTATCATGGTACACAGCTGATGGGCAGTCACATAAATTCCAGTACTTGCTTTGCTCTGGATTAGATGACTTCAGGCTTACACTTGTCTACACAGCTCTTGTGCTGGCTGTGATAGCTACATGGGCATGGTTATACCGATACAAACCTTAGTGCAGATCCTTCCAGTAGTTGTCAACACTTCTTCCTTTACCCTATAGATAATAGCATCTCTGTGTCCAGGTGGCTGTTCTGTAGGAAGGAATCTGCTTCCTGTGTTACTTTGTAGTGAAAGCAGGTAGGTGCAAGGTGTCCAACAGGTGAAGAAGCCATTTAGATGGGAACAGAATTAAGGCTTTTTAAAGCAGAAGCTTGACTTTTAGAGTAACATAAGGCTCTTGATGTGAGGACCCTGCAGGTCTTTGCAAAACATGGCTCTGCCCATGGCCCAGAGGTGGAATTTGGGATGGGGATAAGGGGGTGGCTGCTGAAGGCATTGACAAGGTAGTGGCAAGTCTGGGTAGCAGACCAGCTCTCCCAAGCCCCACTCTGACGCTCCACACACTCTCTCACTATAGAACTTTGTGAAACCTGGTTGTTTTAGTGGGTTTATTTATTAGTTGTTGAGAGCTTGAGGCCTCCAAAAACAGAGACTGGTGAGTTTGATGTTGAACCTCACATGTTGATACATGTTGTGCATACATGGCCAACCTCACACGTATCTCTTACACTGGTATAGCAACTTGTGGAGCTTTCTCTATCTACTAACAGTCTTCCCGACAGCTGGGGCTTACTTTTCTGCTTTCCATGTCTTTGACAGGTGCTTTGTGTGGCAATTAGTGTTTATGAGGTCTAATTTTCCTTAGACTGATGAATCCCACAGAACTCCCTCTCATCCAAGGAGTACCACATAAGCCAGATCTCTGCATAACACTCACTGGCACCAAGAAGTGATCACCAACCAGTCCTGAAAAGAAAGCCAGCTTCATCTTCAGTTTTATTTTCTCACCATCTTTGACAGTTGCCATCACATCAGTAAATCCTTTGTAGCTCTTAGGGTCCAGAAACATCTTTGAGAGGTGTTAGAAAGGATCCCAAATACTTTCCTCCACAGGTAGCACCACCATCTCAACTTCTATAACAGAGCCTCTGAAAATTGTTCAGCTTCTTGAAAGGTTTTAGCCTCTCTATAAGTTACTTTATTAATGATGCATAATTTAATTTTTCTATTACTGACTTAAATAAAATTTTAAACTCCCCATTAATATGTGATGTATGAGATGAAAGCTGCTCTGAGAAAGTCATTAAGACCTGCTGTTCATTTCCTCCTTTTTGCTGCTGCCTCCCTTTTGTGTCACTGGTCATAAGGAGTACTGACAAAACTATTTTTGACTGGATTTTGTCATTCCCAACAGCCACAGGTACCACTATCAGCAGTACCAGCAGCTGTACAGATGAGCAGAGGAGCTTTTGTCCTAAGCTTGGTGCTCGAGCACAGCATACAGCTGGGGCCTAGTACAACCCTGGTTTGCAGAACCTCCTTCTCTTTCTAGGACATCTCTTGCAGGGATGCTCAACCTCACCAAGTTGCCTGAGAACTTAATGACTTTCACATCGTCTGTGCTGTGAAATGAACTGGGATTCAGTTCCAGCTGCCACAGCACTTGGAAAGGGTTTGTACACCGGAGCTGGAGAACCCCTGACAAAGAGCAAGATGAAGTCAGAGGTGAAAGCTACTTCAGAGACTCTATTGATTGCTGGATTTATTCTGCAGGAACTGGGCCTGGTAGCTGTTGAAAGCAAAGAAAAGATTTTCTCCTGCAGACAGCACAGCAGAGCTTGCTCTGTGAGTGTTGTAGGGTATGTAAATGACTGGAGGTATCCATCTTTTCCCTCCTTCACCCCCCAAACTGTTGGTGCATTTATTTGTAAACTGTGAACTGTGGAGGGGCGGTTGCAGCAGCAGCGTGGAGTGGTGAAAAGAGAAACTCCAGCCACAGCCACTAAAGCGGCAGTACACCCTGAGATTTCCCGGTGACGCAACCACGATGTAGCTATGGTGCAGAAGATGAAAGTGTGAACGGCGCACCAGGAGGGATGGGCTTCTGCCATGGGGAGTGCTGGGGACATGCCACTTCCAAGAAGATGGCGGAGCGAGAAGCGTGGTCTCCTCCATCTTAGCTGAGGCGCACTTGGGCAGCTGGACCATCCCTTTGTCTCCTGTCCACTCAGCAGCCCATCACCATCATCTACCACCCCAGTTCCTTCATACAATCCCAGATCAGCTAAATCTGCCTCCTCGTCTTGATCAGACTGTACCTGAGCAGGTTTTACTGTGAGTGGGGTGGCCGGTGGTGATTGCTGCCCACAATCCTTACCCCTAGCATTACTGAGAATCTGAATGAAACCATGGGCAAAAGAAGGCCTGAGCCCATTTGAAATCCTGTATGGGAGACCTTATATGGTACAAGAAGGAACATCAGGACATGTGGGTGAGGGATTGGTGGCACAATATGTCATAGTGTTACAGAAACAACTTTATGAGATAGAAAAACGGATCTTGGGAACGAGGGCTCGAGGACTAGATGGACCAATACATAATGTATTACCTGGAGACTATGTCTATGTAAGATCTCTTTCAGATTCACCTCTGGAACCCAAGTGGGATGGCCCGTTCCAGGTTCTGTTAACATCATGCACTGCCGTGAAAGTCAAAGAATTCATGTCCTGGATCCATCACATGAGAGTGAAGAAGGCACTTAAGCAACAATGGAAGTCAGAGCAAACAGGACCTTTAAAGTACCACTTCCAGCGATCAGACAATTGTTGTTGATAGTCACACTGTTGAATCATAACTTGATGCTAAGTGCAGTCATGGAGTCTGAATAAGGTTCTGTTAATGACACAAAACATATCTCAGACTCTGAACCTTACGGACTACTGGGTTTGTGTGACTTTTCCCAGAGAGAATCTAGAAATACCACGGTCTGGAATTCCACATTCTAGTTATCTTAGTGAAATCCAACAGGGCAGCTGTGATGAGAGGGAAGCTCAGATGTACCCAAAACCAGGATTTGACTTAACCCCAATAACCAGCTCTACCTTTTGTTCCATTTCCTTCTTTTTGAAAAATGTGTAAATGAGTCCCTTCCCCCGACTGAACCAAAGCTTGGAAAGCATTTGTTAGATCCTTCAGGCTGTCCAATACTCTTCCACCTAAAGCTAGATTGCAAGGAGACCGTTGATACGGGGACCTTTGATATTACATTATTACAAAAAGATGAGGTTAATTTCACAGTCATAATTGTAGGAGATGTAAACAAGACTGGGGCTCGCTGGTTAAGATGGAGAACAGTCCTAGATGGTAAGATGGGACCTGGACATTGGTGGCTATGTGGAGATGGATAGGCTAGAAAGTGTTTACCAAAGAACTGGAGGGGACACTGTATAGGAGGATTCTTAGTACCCCAGACACAAGTGACTGGATACTCACAAGCTCCTTCTGGGATCCTGAGGACCCCTTGGAGAAGGGTGAAAAGACATATTCCAAACAATCCCTTAGTGGAGCGCAGTTCAGGATTTCATAGCTTTCTTCGATGGTTATTTATTCCCTCAACTGGGAGTGAGTGAACTTGAAAAGGCCATTGTTAATATTTCAGCTAATTTGGAATGGATAGAGAATTCAACCCGAGTTGATATTCGAGGAATTCAACAGGAAGTTACCTCTCTAAGCAAGGTGGTCCTCCAAAACAGATTGGGATTAAAAATGTTATTGGCAAAGGATGGGGGACTGTGTTCCGTTATTAATCAGACCTGCTGTTCTTATATTAATCAGGGAAAGTGAGTGGAAACAGACCTGCAACAAATTTGGGAAAGAACCAAAATATTACATCAGGTATCATTAAACGACACTACTTATGGATTTGCAGATTTCTGGGAAAAGCTCACATCCTGGCTACCGATTATTGCTTGGCTTAAACAGCTTTTTATAGCATGTATAGTGATTATAGCTTTGATGATCTTGATTTGTTTAACATTGCAATGCTTTATGTGGCTGTGTAAACATGCTTATGATAGTTACTATAGTTACTGACAATCGTTAGAGGATAGAAAGTAGGAAATACCTTGAAAATCTTTTAAGTAGAATAACATCACATAGCAAAAGAATTTGCTTGGGGTTAAGAAAAGGGGGAAATTGATCAGCAAAAATCAATCAAGATTCTGACTTAGGTTAGGTTCTAACTAAGGTTCTAAATTTTATGCTTTAAAATCATGCCTGTGAGAACTTTAGCTGAAAGTAGGTACAGAGAGCTAATTCATCACAGCTTGTTACTTTTACTTGAAGATTCACAACCATAGGACTGTTTCTCTTCCTTCACCACTTGATAAGAGGGTAGCAACCCAAGGACAAGATCCTAGGTTGCTAAGTATGAGCAGCGAAGCATGCCATAAGATAGCAAAGGAGAAGACACTATTGTGAAGACCCGAGAGAACTGGTTCCTAGACCTTGGGGAGCTGCCCATCTAGCAAAACTGGGCCAAAGGCAGCAAGGTCGCCCTGAGGAAGACTTTGGAGAAGCCCCGATGACTCGCTCAAAAGACCCTGGCCCAGGTCATCAGGAAGAAGTGTGCATGCTCAGAAAGGAAGAGACTTAGGATAATGAACTGATTATAATACCTGCCCATTCCTCACTTATGTGATGCATATGTATAATATAAACAATGCATATTTATAGTTTAGTTTGATAGTGTTACAACCATTCTACCTCTGAGATAGTTTGGTGAAATTATTCCCACTATCTCCCAGCGCTGCAATAAACATACCTGCCTTACCAATTCTCCTGGAGTTGTGGAGTTTGTTCTGCACGTCAATGGTATGGGGGGGAACTGGGAGGGTTCATCCCATCCTGTATTTCTTTGTTATATACCTTTTCTCTCTGTTAAAAGTTATTCTTTACAACTCAACCCTGGCGTGCAGAGTGAATTATTAATTTTTCTTTCCTTTTTGGGGAAGGGGGAGGTTCCCTAACTGGGTCTTCCCCAGATTGTCTTATCAAACCGAGACAATTAATTGGCACCCAACGTGGGGCCAATTACAGCCCCGGGGGCATTACAGAGGCGAGTGTAAAGAATAGCTTATTTGGGTAACTTTGTGTGTGTGCTTTATATACAATTTGGTTTTTGCAATGCCTATTAATCTGTTATTTCCAGGAGGGGGGGCAATTATAAGGATGCTACCACTTGTACTCCTAGCAAACCTTTTCTGGAACAGTGGCTCGTTGATAAGAATTGCTCAGGTGGTATGTGGCATGCAGTGGATCTATGATATCATAACTATTGAGATTATGAAGTTTGGCTGGGACATGTACCAGAAGTTCTTTTGGTACCCAACCATAACATCCTATTTTGGATATTTCACCAATTCCACCGACCCATATGGTGTTGGGATTGGTGAAAACTTAGAATCTCCCCTGACTGCCAAGGATGTTGTGTTCGTACTGGTGATCCTGCTTCTGACTCTGCCCAGTTTAATCTGCTCGGTCTATCTGGCAATTAAAATCAGGGCTAGGATTCCTGGGAACACTGCTTGGAAGCCTTCCCCAGATCCAAACCATGCTGATTGGATATGGGAGTGGGAAGAAGTGGGCCAAATTTTAAGGTAGTTCTCTGCCCCAATAGATTGGAAACTTTCCCCTGACCAAACTTGAACTCCTAGCCAAATTGCTAAGTGTCTGCAGGAGCACCTCTCTTCTGGTTCAAAACAAAACCAGCTGAGTGCCATCTACTGGGTTTTGTCTTACGCATACCATACTGTGGTTTGAGCTGCATGGCGCCCCCTACAGGTAGGGGGAAAGAACAACAAAGCAGTGAGAAAACCAACAGATGCCACGACAACTCAGCCCCCAGCCAAATCAGTGCAACAACCCTCTCCACAACCACAGCCTCTGCCATGGAGGAGATCCTTGCCCCAACCCAAGCCCCAGCCTCCAGTCCAACCACAGCAACCGGTCCAACCACAGCCTGTTGCCCAGCCTGTCACCCAGCCTGTTGCCCAGCCTGTCATCCAGCCTCTGGCCCAGCCTCTGGTCCAGCCTCAATTCCAGCCACAACCTTTGGTCCAACCAGAACCTATACCACTCTGCTGTGCCTGCAGCTTGCCACAGCCTCCACCATCCTGCTCTTCCGGTAGCTTGCCAGCACCTCAGCTCCTGCCATAGCCCCAGGCTCAACCAGCAACTGTCGCCCTCGTGCAAAGGAAGAAATACAAGACCAAGTCAGCGCATTTGGCCAATGATGATGACCAACTGGGACCTTCACAGATAGTGGAGGTATAGGAGCCTGAAGTCATCACCGAGTCATTTTCTATCAAAGGACTGTGCCTACTATGTAAGGAGCTCACTCAGAAACCAGGCAAGCCCATTCTGTTCCATGTGTGGGACATGTTTGGCAATGATACACAGCTGGACAGCACTGAGGCCCGACAGCTAGGAAACCTGTTGCAGGACTATGGCATTGATCAAGCATTTGTGGCGGTGCAGGAGCCTACCAGTGTCTGGCAGCAAGACATCCTAAGAAGTGTTAGGGAGAGATACAGCCATGAAGAGGACCTCAGGGAACAACAAGGACCCTGGAAGACTATGGAGGAAGGGATCCAATGCCTCAGAGAGAGGGCCATCCTCGAAGTCCTCTTCAACCTGGATGCCACAAGCCCTGATGATTCAGATGCACATCCCAGATGTGGTCCAAGATGTGTCGGCTCGCCCCACAGATGTACGCGCAGTTTCTCACATTGCTGCAGTACGATAAAGGAGAGAGGATATGGTAGGCGATGCGGCAAAGAAATTGCAAGGCTGTGAGGATGCCATGCATGGTCCACTCCAATCCCTGGTATCCACTGTGGGGAAAATGGCTGATGACTTCAAGGATTTCAAAGACAACTTAAAAGACTTTAAAGACAATCTTAAGGATAATGTGCAGGGAGTGGAGGAAAGGCTCATAGACCGGATCAATGACAACCACCGACGGCTCAGAAAATGAAGGAAAACAACCACAGTGTCGCACCAGTACAGGCCAGAAATAGACACCCTCCACCTCCACAGAGACTCTCCCTCAGGAACCCAGCTGTGGTATTTCCTGCTGGATAATGGGGAGAACATGGATCACTGGCACAAGAAACCTACCTGTGCCCTGGCAGCCTGTGTGTGAGAGCTTAAGGACATAATGAATGCCAGGGAGAAGTCTGCAAGGGTGAGCGCCGTGCCAGCTTCCCATGGATCAGGATCAAAACAAGCCAGATAGGACTATGACCCATCTGACCCACTGGAAGGCACCTCACAGATGTACTCATGCTCACATGGACACAGGTATCCTAACTACAGTTAGAGGGGCCCTGCCTCCAACCAGGGGGAGGAGAGGGCCAACAGAACCTATTGGACTGTATGAATTCAATGGCCTGGTACACCTGAGCCACATGAATTTAGGGCTCTAGTTAACACTGGCGTGCAATGCACCTTAATGCATTCAGGACATGCGGGGCCAGAAACTATTTCCATCTCAGGGGAGACCAGGGGCTCTCAAGAGCTCATGGTACTAGAAGCTGAAATAAGCTTAACTGGGAAGGACTGGAGTAAACACCTCATTGTGACTGGCCCAAATGCCCCATGTATCCTAGGCATTGACTACCTCCACAATGGGTATTTCAAGGACCCAAAGGGGTATTGGTAGGCTTTTGGAACAGCTTGTATAGAGACTGATAAAACCAGACAGTTGAATACTTTGCCCGGACTGTCAGATAACCCATCTATTGTAGGTCTTTTACAAGTAGAGGGACAGAAGGTACCCATTGCCACCTCAGTCGTGCATTGCCAGCAGCACTGGACTGACCAAGACTCCATTGTCCCCATCCACAAATTGATCCGAGACCTAGAGAGCCAAGGGGTAATCAGCCAAACCCAACCACCTTTCAACAGCCCCATCTGGCCTGTGCGTAAGTCGAATGGAGACTGACTGTAGACTATTGTGGCCTAAATGAGGTCACTCCACCACTGCTTGCTGCTGTGCTGGACATGCTGGAGCTCCAGTATGAGCTGGAGTCAAAAGCAGCTAAGTGGTATGCCACCTTAGCCATTACAAATGCATTCTTCTCCATTCCACCAGACGCAGAGTGCAGGCCACAATTTGCTTTCACTTGGAGGTGCATGCAGTACACCTGGAACCAATTGCCCCAGGGGTGGAAACACAGTTCTACCATCTGCCATGGGTTGGGTCATGACACATTGGAAAAGGGTGAGGCTCCAGATCATTTGCAGTACATAGATGACATCATTGTATGGGGGGACACAGCTAAGGAGGTCTTTGAGAAGGGAGAAAAGATCATTCAATTTCTTTTAAATGCTGGCTTCACCATTAAGCAGAACAAGGTCAAGGGACCTACTCATTAATGATTTGGATGAAGGGGTAGAGTGTTCCCTCAGCAAGTTTGGGGATGATACCAAACTTGGAGGAATGGCTGGCACCCCAGAAGGCTGTGCTGCCATATNGTATTAACCTGAGGAGGATCTTCTTTACAGTAAGGGTGCCAGAGCACTGGAACAGGGTGCCCAGGAGGACTGTGGAGTCTCCTTGTCTGGAGACATTGCAGAGCTGCCTGGACACAGTCCTGTGTGAGCTCATCTAGGTGATCCGGCTCTGGCAGGGGGGTCGGACTGGATGATCTTTCTAGGTCCCTTCCAATCCCTGACATACTGTGATACTGTGATACTGTGACCTGCCTGAGATATCCAGTTCTTGAGGGTAAAGTGACAGGATGGACGACGCTTTATCCTGACTGAGGTAGTCAACAAAATAACATCAGTGTCAATGCCCACAAATAAAAAAGAGACCCACATCTTCCTGGGAGCTGCAGGCTTCTGGATGATGCACATCCCAGAGTATAGTCAAATTGTTAGCCCACTCTTCCTGGTGACATGCAGAAAGAATGATTTTTGTTGGGGACCTGAACAACAGCAGGCATTTGAGCAAATGAAGCAGAAGATTGCATCGCAGTAGCCCTTGGCCCAGTCAGAACAGGGCTAGATGTAAAGAACGTGCTATACACCTCTGCTAGAGAAAAGAGACCTTCTTGGAGCCTCTGGCAAAAAGTAGCTGAAGAAACTTGAGGCTGACCACTCGGATTTTGGAGCCAAGCTTATAGAGGATCAGAGGCAAACTATGTTCCAACCGAGAAAGAGATCCTGGCAGCCTATGAAGCAGTCCAATCTGCATCAGAGGTTATGATTGGCACAGAAGCACAGCTTCTCCTGGCAACCCGACTACCAGTGCTGAGATGGAAGTTCAAAGGCAAGGTTCCTACTACACATCACGCCACTGAGGCAACCTGGAGCAAGTAGATGGCTCTAATCACACAATGCACCCGTATCGGTAACCTGAACCGCCCTGGGATCCTAGAGGTGATAACCAACTGGCCTGAATGTGAAAGTTTTGGTCTAGCCAATGAGGAGGAAGAACAGCCAGTGACACACACTGAGGAAGCTCCACCATACAACCAACTGTACAAGAAACAGTATGCTCTTTTCACTGATGGTTCTTGCTGTATTGTTGGGGCAAATCATAAGTGGAAGGCAGCCGTGTGGAGTCCCTTACAACATGTCGCAGAGGCCACCGAAGGAGAAGGTGGATCCAGTCAGATTGTAGAGCTTAGAGCTGTCCAGCTGGCCTTGGACATTGCTGAGCGAGAGAAGTGGCCAAAGCTCTATCTCTACACTGACTCATGGATGGTGGCCAGTGCTTTTTGGGGATGGCTAGACTGATGGAAGAAGGCCAGTTGGCAGCAGAAGGAAAAACCTATCTGGGCTTCCAAGGCATGGCAAAACATCGCCACTCAGGTAGAGAAACTAGCTGTAAGGGTTCTCACCCAAAAGACAGCATTTGCTGGGAGATGAGTATTTTGCCTGCATCCTAAATGCAGTCCTGAGTATTTTTGCTATTTGAGAGGCCTAGAAAAGAAGTTTACTATTTCACTTAGTATGTTCCTTTGTTTGATTTTAACAGCATATGCCTGAGTTTGTTTCCTGTAATTCCATGTGGTAATCTCTCAACCTCCTGTATAACCCCTATAATCCCACAGCCTCATCTTTTTACTCCCTTCCACCAAGTACATTTAAAAAAAAACTGTTTTCCAGTTTCTTATCCTGTCAGTGCTTGAGAAGACAATGCTTGTTTTAGTAAGAGCTGATACTTTATTACATGCCTCCTAACCTGATTAGTGGAGGTGAGGAGAATTAAAGATATTGGAGTATTTTTATTGAAATCAGAAGTCTGAGACTGCAAGCTATGTGGTGATAAAAAGCTCAACAAGGTGAAGGTGACCCCTATGGCACACTTCCAGCACTGTCAGTGCTGAGGTACAGAAGGGTTTCTATGTTCCATCTATCAATCAGTTACCTGGAGATAACTCAGTACCAGACACACCTCTTGTCCTCCTCCAGAAATGCTTTTAGACAAGTTACTTCTCATACTTCCTGTTGAAGAAAGAGGTGGTCAGTGTTGCTGCTTGCAATTGGCTGGTTTTGTGCTATGGTTGTAACAAAGGTGTTGAAGTTACATCTAGTAGAGCTTAGTGGAGTCAGCATTAGGCTTCAGTTTTTTGATTCCAAAACAAACCACCTCATAGCAATTCACAGAATGGCTGAGGTTGGAAGGCATCCCTGGATATCACTTGGTCCAACCCTCCTGCTCAAGTAAGGACAGCTAGAACAGGTATCTCAGGACCATTTCCTGTTGGGTTTTTTAATACACTGAAAGATGGAGACTCTACAACCTTCCTGGGAAACCTGTGGCAGTGCTCAGCCACCCCCACAGTATAAAAGTTTTTTCTTAGGTTTAAACAGGATTTGTTTTCTCTTTCAATATATGCCAATCATCACTTGATTTCCCCTTCATAAAACCATGCTAACTACTACTAACCATCTTCTCATCCTATCTTTGTCTAGAAATGACTTCCAGAAGGATTTGTTCCATCACTATCCCAGAGATTGAGGTGAGGCTAGGTGTCTTGCTGTTCACTGGATCTCCCTTCAGTTCCACAGTGTCATTAAAATGCCCCTCACAGTGCCAGTGGTGACAACCAGTGTGGAACTTGGTTCTAAATTGAGCAGTCAAAGAACATTGCAGCACCTTCCCTTCCTCCCTGAGGACCACTTGTTGCTATGCTGTGTGCACCCTGGGTCACAGTTCTGGGGTAGGACAAGGTCTCTGTTCAGCTCTCTCCTTATATCCCCAAAGCAGTTGCAGGCTGCTCTCAGACAGCCTCTCAACCTGAGCTGGAGGAGAACTCCTATTTGCAGGACAGCTGTGGTCAGTGTGGTTTTGCTGATTTCATCCCCCAAAAGGCAGTGGTGCACTCTAGGTAGTTCCACAAATAACAGTACAGTAAGAAGCAATGTTTGAGCTTTGAAGATTTGGAAGAGAGCAGATTCCTCCCTACTAGAAGCCTGCTGTAAATGGACAAGATTATTTACAATAATTTCATAATAATTCATATAATAATTGATATAATTATAATATAATAATTCAATATAATTCATAATAATTGTAATAATACAATATCATACAATAATTTCCCAGTGATATTCCCTGTCATTAGGGCAGCTTTTCCACCAGGAAATCATTTTTTCAAATGACTTGACTAAGTAGACAAAAGTACTAGTTGCAGTAATAAGGCATCATTTGTGTTGCAAGAGCTGGACTTGAGCTCTCTAATGTTTTAAATAGTTGAGTTATGAATTGCAGAGAAGACCGTAGCTATTTTTGACCATTACAAAACAAGCTGCCTGGGTTTTTGAAGTGTATAATCAAATTCTTTACACAGTTCATATGTAAAGTGTATTAAAACCATTGCATCCTGATTGAAGGAGAACTATAGCTTCTGTCAGTCAGTAAAAGAACGAAAGCTGTCCTTCAGAGATTCCTCTTAAACTGAAAAAAAAATTTTAAATCTACTTCCAAATTTTCCTTCAATATCATTCAAAATTTTGGCTTTCAGTGTTCTCAAGGAACCGTATTGCAAGCCCAAAGAAAATGCTTTTTTCTTCCTTACAGAATATCTGCCACCATTTGGGGGCCTTTTCTAGCAAGATATTTTGTTGTGGTAGGGGAAAAGGTAGCAATTCATCACTAATTCAATTGTATGTATTGACATAGAAGTTTAAGAGCAATTAATCAGGTGCACTCCGCATTACTTCAGTGTGGCAGGGCAGAGTAAAGGCATGGATCAAGTGCTGTGGGTGCTTATTAAGGATGATCGAAATGTGCTGGCTGCTGTCAGAGCTGCTGGGCAGGGAGCACTGCTGTGCCACAATGTTCTCAGACCAGGCTTGCCTGTGACCTGCATTTCACCACCATATATGAGGTAAGAAGCTATGTGGAGTTTCTTCATTTCCTCTGTGGAGCACAGCTCACTTTCCCTTCACAGATGGGCAGGACCTGAGCACCCTGCAGAGCTGGGGAGACTGTAAAGAGTCAGCTGGGCATAGCTAATTTTCTCTGAGAGTGAAGAGAGGGGAAGCCAGAGAGGACTGTAGTTATGGCCCAGTACCATCTTGGAGATGAGAACACCGACTCACCATTTCCTTCACTCTCAGCATTGTGGGATGCCTTGACTCAGACTGAGGCACAACTTCAGTGTGGTTTCAAACACAGAGCAAAAGTAATATTTAGTCTGCAAAACAAAATGGTTCTGGTAGATGGGTCTGTAGTTCAGGATAAACATGGGCTTTTCACATCTGAGAGCCATTTCAGATTCTAGTGTGAATGGGCATGGAAAAGGCCATTTTTGAAGCCACGTCCTGCGAAGAAAAGCTCTTGTTTTTAGAAGGTAGAAAAAATAATGGCCTCCACACGATCCAATGTGAATCAAGCGAAAGACATTTATTTGTGATAAGATCAAGCCTTTACACCTTTTCTGTGCAATCACGCATATACTGATTGGTGCAAACTTATTTTCACACAGCAAACAGAACAAACAGATTGGTTAAGTGTGCAGTGCAGGTGAACTTCTTATTGGCTAACAGAGCTGCTTATTCTTCCATCTTCTGCTATCCCAGCTGGGTTGTTTTTCCTTTCTTATCTTAGGATACCTCCTCTGCCCAAGGTCCCTGGCTGGTTCACACAATACTCCCATTTACATAAACCACCTGCTTTCCCCACAGATATCTTCGCACATATACCCCTTTTTATTTTTGAACTAGCCAGAGACCTCCTGCAGCATTTCCAAAACATTCCTGATACACATTTGAGCAAGCATGGTACAATTAGCAAGAAATAGAGAATGATAAATATAAGAACTAATACACCTTTTGCCAAGGATTTTAGTCATAGCTCAATTTTCAAATCCCATAGAGTTTGTGCTGTTTTATTTACAATGACTTCCATTTTTCCCCTGATATATCCACGATTGCCTTTTCTAACTGATAAAACCCTAATGATGGTAACAATGCTATTTAACTCTGTCCAATTGCTCAGGGATGTCCTTAACAAAGGTGCATTAAACTGCTCAACCGATCCACAAAGCCAATGGCTGCTCAAGCCAGTGAAGTTTACAAATTTGCTAAGAAGCCTTACATAGACATTAGCATCTAAAGCAGCATTGCTATTCCTAAACCGTGCTAAGCTACTAGGTATGAACACACGCATAACACTGCTGATTGCTGACCCCGTTGTTTCATGACTCATCCTCAGCGTTCTCATTTGATTTCTCCACATCCTCCTGGGTCTGGGTCTGTGGCTTAGCTAACCGCGGCTTTACCCATTTGGCTGGTATCCATCTAGTACCTGTATCTGTAATGACACAGGCATAACCCCTTCCCCAGGTTATCAATTTGAATGGTCTTTCCTACACACCAGTCACACCATTCTTTACCTTAACCTTACCATTTCTCTGCTTAAAATCCTCAAAATCCCCTTTCAAACTTGCCCCATGTGTGACCATCGGAGGGACAATGTGGTAAGCACAATTGAGAACATACACAGCCTTGTTCAATCTATCCTTAGNGCAACATTAATAACACAACTACAACAATCATCAAAATAACTAATCCCAGTTTTACCATTGATAATAACCGTCCTGATAACTGCCATCCATCAAATAACTTATTCAACCAACTCCATCTGTCGTCAACCAGCAATTTCTGAATTCCCTCTTTTAACAGTTACATACTCCTGTGAATGGATTCAGTTATTAAGCAATTATGTATTATGCTAACCTTATCTACCTTTCTACATCAAGTCAGACGAATACTAGAAAAACAGCCTTATGCACCTACAGGATCAAGCTGCTGCAAAACTAGTCAGAAAGACAACCTGTTCATTAATTCCTTTCCATTTTTCAACCTTCACTGAATCAGTTGTCATAATGTCCAAGATCCAGAGTATAATCCCTCTCAAGCACCTGTCAAAAACACTCTCTTCTTCAAAAGAACACTAAGTCGAAAAATATTCTACTATTCTTAAACAAATCCTCTACTTCAATTGTCTCTTAAAGGACATTTTTCCCAAAAATCATATTCCAATTCCCCTATATTTCCTTTCTTTTATGTTTATTTAAAAACAACAGATTGTATAAACCCTGGGAGTGGCCACCTCCCAAGATCCAGACAATATTGTACTCATTTTTATTATAGCAACATGTTGTATAAATCTCAAGAGTGGCCATCTCTTGAAATCCAGACAACACATGTCCCATAATTTAATATCTAAAATCTTATGCTAATGATAAGAAGTTCATTTCGGAAAAGGATCTGGTAATATTGTTTAAAGTAATATTCAGTACAGTTTAATTTCTTGCAATAGCAAGTATAAGCTACAGTAAAAAAAAATTATTTTTTTTGGTCAGTTCTAGTTATTTGACAGAGCACCATCCTGCTCCCCAGAAGATGGTGGTCACACATATCTAGCTAGGATCCCTCAAAGGCTTCCACCTGTAGAAACACATGCATGATTTTGACATTTTTACTTAAGAAATTCAACACAAATGTAACCTAAAAATGTCTTTAAGAGATCTCAATTATCCCACAGGAGTGTTCAGTATACCGGCATTGTGATGTAGTCTCAGCGCTGAAATAATTCTGTAGTTTTTTCTGGTATACATGCCAAAGTTCATTAGAATGTAGTCCTCTAGGTTTAATACCCTCCCCTGCAAGCAAAAGGGCTACCTGCTGATGAGAGTACTGATGTCTTTAGGTTGGTTAAGTATAATTTGAAACTGTTCCCTTAAGACTCTTGCATTCTGGTAAACAAAGCCATGAGATATACCTCTGTTGAAAAAGATTAGAAACTGTTAAGTTCATTGTTAGCAATCTAAACAAAAAAAATATAATGTCCCTTGTTTAATCAAACATTATGACTCTATAAATCAATTAGTGTCCACACAGTTCCAAGCTCTGCCCTGAAAATAAAGTTTGTTACTTCTTTTAAATACTAATGGTCAATTCGCTGAAGCATCCCAGTAGCATATATGGAATCTGTCACAGTCAGTTCGTGTGCTAAATCCTGAAAGATATGTGTATTGCAATTAATTTGATTACTTGTGCGAACTGTTGTTTGCATAGCTCTGTCTGTTTAAGAACCAGTGCTGTAGTTTTGCCTTCTAGGAGCAGGCACGGGGAAGGTACTTCTCCACACAGAGAGCCGCTGTTGGGGTGGGGGGAGGGTGTCTGCTTCTAATTTCATCACTTCCAGGGTGTTACGGTAGGAAGGTCTTAGCTGCTCCGGGGGGATGGCTGTAGGCAGAGCAGGGTGGGTAGATTGAGAGTGGGCACAAGTCATGGATTGGTTGCTGACGCGATGTCCATATTTCAGAAGAAAAAAAATATTACTGCATTCCTGCCCATGCGTAGCAGTGTTGATGCTGGCTGAACAGCGGAGGGGGGGCAACTGCTCCAAGGGTGTCAGTTAGCTACATCCTTCCCTGCCCCAGGCACTGGTTTCATCCTGTTTATCCCTGCTTTCCGAAACTGTCAGTTAAGGTGGTCCAGTCTCCCCCACAGTATCACAGAATCACAGAATGTTAGGGGTTGGAAGGGACCTAGAAAGAACATCTAGTCCAGCCCCCCTACCAGAGCAGGATCACCTAGACAAGGTCACACAGGAATGCATCCAGGCAGATCTTGAATTTCTTCGGAGAAGGAGACTCCACAGCCCTCCTGGGCAGCCTGTTCCAGGGTTCCATTACCCTCACTGTAAAGAAGTTTTCCTCATGTTAATACTAAACCTCCTGTGATTCAACTTGCTCCCATTCCCTCTTGTCCTAACATTGGATGACACTGAGAAGAGCCTGGCTCCCTCCTCCCAACAATCACCCTTAACATATTTGTAAATATTAATGGGGTCCCCTCTCAGTCTCCTCTTCTCCAGGCTGAAGGGACCCAGCTCTCTCAGCCTGTCCTCATAGGGCAAATGCTCCACTCCTTTAATGATCTTGGTGGCCCTGTGCTGGACTCTTTTCAGCAGCTCCCTATCCTTCTTGAGCTGAGGGGCCCAGAATTGGACACAGTATTCCAGGTGGGGCCTCACCAGTGCAGAGTAGAGGGGGAGAATAATCTCTCTGGATCTGCTGGCCACACTCCTCTTAATACATTCCAGGAGGCCATTGGCCCTCTTGGCCACAAGGGCACATTGCTGACTCATGGTCATCCTCCTATCCACCAGGACTCCTAGATCTTTTTCCCCAGGGCTATTCTCCAACAGATCAATTCCCAGTCTGTACTGATACATGGGGTTGTTCTTTCCCAGATGGAGTACCTTACACTTACCCTTGTTACATTGCATTAAGTTTCTCCCTCCCCATCTCTCTAGCCTGTCCAGGTCACACTGGATGGCAGCACAGCCTTCTGGGGTGCCAGCCATTCCTCCAAGCTTGGTATCATCCACAAACTTGCTGAGGGTACACTCTACCCTTTCATCCAGATCATTGATGACTATATTGAACATTACTGGACCCAGCACTGACCCCTGGGGGACACCACTAGTCACAGGCCTCCAGTTAGACTCTGATCCACTAACCACAACTCTCTGGGCTCTGCCTTTCAACCAATTCCCACTCCATCTCACAACACAGTCTCCCAATCCATACTTCTTAAGTTTGGCAATGAGGATACCATGGGAGATAGTATCGAAAACGAAAAACCACATCCACTGCCTTCCCCTTATCTATCCACCTAGTTATGCCATCATAAAAGACTATCAGATTAGTCAAGCATGACCTCCCCTTACGAAATCCATGTTGACTACTCGTGATAAGCCTTCTCTCCTCCATGTACTTGGAGATGGTGGCAAGTACAAACTGTTCCATCACCTTTCCAGGGATGCAGGTGAGGCTGACTGGCCTATAGTTGCCTGGGTCATCTTTCTCACCCTTTTTGAAGAGTGGGATAACATTGGCCTTCCTCCAGTTCTCAGGTACGTCTCCCGCAGCTCTGCGTGGTGGCTCCGCCAACCCAGGCTCTGGCATGGTGCCTCTGCTGCTTTGTCGCGGCTGCCCATTGACTGCCACTTTTTCCTGCTCTTACTGGATCGTGATCGAAAAGCATTTCTAACCTGCAAGAGTCGCTTTTTGGTAGTTTTCTCCCAGAAAGTCCGTGGCTTTAAGCCATAACAACAAATGTTTCAATTCAGAGTCTCTATACACACAGTTACACTTCTGCAATAATTTCTTAAACTTTTCTGACACTATTTCTTCTTGCTGTGATAAATGACCAAGGATAAAATCCTAAACAGTCTGGCAATTTCAATTTATTAAGCGAATAAAGGCAAGCAAACAGCACTGAGTGCGCGGGGAGGCNGGCAAGCAAACAGCACTGGGTGCGCGGGGAGTCTGTGCTCTACCAACACGCACACCGTACAGTTTTCGCTTTCAGTTTATAGTCTCTGTACTAATACATATTCATAAATGGGCATGTTTTCTTCAATGCATGCTCTCTTCATCTTCTAGAATCCTCTCTGTTCCCATCTGGTGGTAGTGATATGGAGTCAGTAATTTTCCGTGCTTGTCTCCAAGATGACCTCAGTCTTCTGCTCATGCGCCCTAGACATTTTCTTCTATAACACTATGCGGTTAGTAACAAAACTGGTTCGAGCTAGTTTATCAGGATGTACATCCGATGTCTTTTGCAAGATATAGAAACTATGTACAATCACTTTAGCCTGTGGTTATACAAGGAAAGGTCATATTTCATCATCTTGTCTCAGTATTGTTCCTTATTTACATGAATCAGATGTACACATCTAACACTGCAAAGGGCTCTTCCCCATATTATTCCGTGCCTCTCTCGGCACCAGACCAAGTCCCCGGAGCAGAAGCTCCATATTTAATTCCTCTCTTGGAGAGTATATCGTGAAGGAGATTCGCTACAATTTTTTCCTTCTGAGATCACAATCTGCCCTTACCTAGCTGATGGCTTATTCTCTAAGCATCCCATGGCCCAGTCTCCAGTCCAGCTGTGCCATACTCCAGCTAGTCTTCTATTTTTCCTATGCTTTTCAGGGCTGCCTTCTCGCTATCATGTCAGGGTCACCATCTGTAGAAGGTAGAAAAAATAATGGCCTCCACATGATCCAGTGTGAATCAAGCAAAAGACATTTATTCATGATAAGATCAAGCCTTTACACCTTTTCTGTGCAATCACGCATATACTGATTGGTGCAAACTTATTTTCACACAGCAAACAGAACAAACAGATTGGTTAAGTGTGCAGTGCAGGTGAACTTCTTATTGGCTAACAGAGCTGCTTATTCTTCCATCTTCTGCTATCCCAGCTGGGTTGTTTTTCCTTTCTTATCTTAGGATACCTCCTCTGCCCAAGGTCCCTGGCTGGTTCACACAATACTTCCATTTTCATAAACCACCTGCTTTCCCCACAGATATCTTCCCACACTTGTTCTGTAATAGATGTGCATGTTTTGATTAATCCTTTTCAAAAGCACATTTTATTTATATGGAATGAAGGAGGACATCCAGAAAAGGAGCTGGTTAAGGAACAGTTACCGCACAAGGGCTGCTTTCACAGCAGCTGTTTGGCTGACGTCCCGCAGCAGCAGATGGGCACATGCAGCCCTACTGGCCTCCATTCTGCAGGGCTGTTGGCTCTCTCCTTTCCCACTCAGAAGGAAGCAGTGGTGCACACCAGACACACCAGCTAACTGCCAGAACCAGCCCTGGTAACTTGCTAAGCAACGGTGTTGGTCCCTGGCATCAGCTCAGCCCCCAGCACTCCTGCTGCCACACAGTGCAGCAGGGAAGACCTCTAGAAACTTAGCTTACTTCCTCAGGTCCTGGAGTCTGACTCAAGTCACCAAATGAAAATAAGTATTTTGCCATTTAGCTCCAGATGCTTAATAATTACAAATTTATTCCTTTGAGATGCTTCCATCTGATATTTCTGCTTAAGGCGAGCTGATGGGTTTTTATGATTTTAAGTGTCCTTGTGATATGTGGGCATAAATATTGACACCATGTAAGTCTGAACTGGGATAAATATCTCTCCAGTCACTGCAGTGAGTATGTTTTACGGAACTAAGCCAGTGGATTTCCAGTAAATTCCCATGTTTTTCAGCCTGGCATCCTAATCAAAAACAAGGCTATCAGGATACTTGCAACCTTTGGGTAAGTCAGCAAGTACTGAAATCATTACAAATGCAAGACTGTGTACTCTGTCACCCTAGCCTGACCATAGACAGCTGTGGGCTGCATCACCTGCTCTTAACAGAGGCATAACACTAATCCATGTGCACTGTGGATCTTACCCTCTAAAGTCCTGAATGTCCGTAAGACAGCAGCAGAACTCGTAATCAGTAATACACTTACTGTTACATCTGTTCTCAGAACAAATCATTCTGGCACTGCCAGAGGTAATAAAACCTGAATTTTTATGGGGTAGTGTACTGTAGTGATTTTGAGGTCTGACTGAAGACAATGTCACTCAGTGGGTTTGCTTTGTGTGGAGTGTTTGGTGTCAAGCAAAGTCGAACTCACACTTCAGCTTCTGACCCTTGCCAAGGTGCTCACACTGCCCTGCTCTTTTTACCTGAGTGCTTACAAAACTTGTAGGAGCTTAACATCGGTCAAGCTTGACTCAACTTGGACTGCTCAGAAGCTGTTGGTGGAAAGATAAGATAAATACATAAAAACTGTGAGTGAAGAACTTCCTTTTTCTTAGGGAACCAGCCTGTAAACCTTAATAACCACAAAGAATCCACTCCCTCTTCCCTGTTGTCCTGGTTTGGGCTGGAATAGGGTTAGTTTTCTTCTTAGGAGCTGGTGCAGTGTACTGAATTTAGTGTGAGGACAGAGCAGATAGCACACTGACAGTTTAGTTGTGGCTAAGTAGTGCTTGTCCTAAGTTAAAGGTTTTTCAGTTTTCCATGCCATGCCAGTGGGCAGGTGCACAGGAAGCTGGGAGCTGAACTAGCCAGAGGATATTCCATATCATAGGACATCACACCAGTACATAAACTGGAGGCAGGTGGCCAACAGTGTTGGGTTGCCACTTAGGCATCTGTCAGTGGGGGTTGAGCAATTGCACTCTGCATCACTTGCCTTTTCTTGGGCTTTATGTCTTTGTTTGTGTTACATTGCTTTTCATTACATTTATTTTTAATTTTTTTATTATTATTATCATTGTTGTATTTTATTTCAATTATTAACTGTTCTTAACTCAACCTAAGACTGAGATTAAGCCATGACAGCTCTCTATCAAATGCACATGGATTTCAGCCTGAGGAAATACCTTGAAAGAATAGGTTTTCATCTAAATTCTAACCCCTTGTTAAAGTGATTTGCTACTCAATTTTTTGTGGTAAGTATTTTTTGAATGTTTGGATTCTCAGATACACTCATGGACAGTGCAGGCCCCTGCAGAGTGCATTTTTATTTACTGGCAGTGTAAATGCTTTTCCTTATTGCCTTTTATAGGGTTTTAGGAATAGCTGATTGGTATTATAACAGTTTGCAGGCTATAGATAGAAATGGCCACTCCAAACTCACCCTCCGCTTTTTGTTTGCTTTCATGGTGTTTGCATTCAGCCACATCTTGATACTGTTCTCAGCTAGGGTCTGAACAACATTCCATAATAGGAGGTAGATTTTTTTTTGTCTTTTGGTTTCCAAGCAAATCTGTACTGCTTCAGCCAGAATCAGTTTTGTCAGGTATGTGTGCCACTCTGGAGAATGGGACCATATTTTTGGAAGTCAGAGCGGACATAGAAAGGGTCACAGCAAAATATTTTGAGGATCAGTCACATTTTAGTGATGATTACAGCAGAGAATAATCCTAACTGGCATCTGGTACAGTGACAAGTACACAGGACTGTTGTGGAAGGAATTCTCTTGTTCTGGTTAATGCGAGTTTTGCCATTGACTTCAGTGACTTCAGTGGAATAAGGATTTATGTTTGGATTGGGTTTTTTTAATATTGTTTTTTCATATTTACATCACTAACCATCACAGGAGACTGACAGGAATCCCACATANAGATTTAAACTGGACATTAGAAAGAAGTTCCTCACCACAAGGGTGGTGGAACACCGGAACAGGTTGCCCAGGGAGGTGGTTGAGTTCCCATCCCTGGAGGCATTCAAGGCTAGGCTTGCCAGGGCAAGTTGGGGATGTCCCTGCCCACTGCAGGGGGGTTGGACTAGATGACCTCCAGAGGTCCCTTCCAACCCAAACCATTCTATGATTCTATGATTCTATACTCTGTTCTTGTTAGCATTGTTTTCTTTCCTCTCTTTTTCTCTGTTTTTTAAAGTTCAGTATAATGCTTCTCAGCTAGCCTTTACTGAATTTCTTATCTTTATAGAAAAGACAGACTCCATGTATCCTGTTACTGTTCACACGGCAATTACAGACAGTAAATACATTGTCTTTGGATATTGTCCTGGTTTGGGCTGGAGCAGAATTAATTCTGCTAGGATAGTATTGCTTCTAGCCAGGGTTCCTTTAAAGATGACTGTATTCCTCTGAAAGCTGGCAGTATGTTTTCAAAAAACATTATCAGCTTAAGCCTGAATGTTTGGGTTACAGCCTGAGAATTGGAATGTAAACCTTCTGTGGCTCTACTGAGAAGTCAGGGGGGTGCAGGGTGAAAGTCCTCACCTATAGGAAAGAAACAGGCAAGGCAGGTGACCCCAAACTGATCAACTGAGTATTCCATTTCATACACATCATGCTCTGTATAAGTTTAGGCGGTGTCCCCTCTCTCTCTCTCTCTCTTCTCTCTTCTTCGCCTCTCTTTCAGCCCTGCTTGGCACCCCAGCTTTGCTGCTTTCCCCGCTTCTGAGTCCAGGCCTCTGGGGTCCAGCTTCCTCTCTTTCTTCCCCCCCCCTTCGGGGGAGTTCGGCTACGGTAATATAGTGACTGGGAGGGAACAATGCTGGGAGGGGGCTCACAGGAACATCCTGTTAAAATTCGATTTTTATAAGTGGAAATTGTTTTGCCTTAGAGATCAGATATGATCACTTCCCTAGTCCTGTTACAGTCCAGGATTCCATTGACCTTCTTGGCCACCTGGACACACTGCTGGCTCATCTTCAACTGGCTGTTGACCAACACCCCCAGGTCCTTATCTGCTGAGCACTTTTATAGCCACTCTGCCCCAAGCCTGTAGCATTGTATGGGGTGATTTTGGCTAAAGTACATGACCTGGCATTTGGCCTTGTTGAACCTCATCCCACTGGCCTCAGACCTGATGTCCAGTCTGTCTAGGTCCCTCTGTAGAGCCTACTTACCCTCAAACAGATCAACATTTCCACCCAACTTGGTGTCAGCTGCAAACTTACTCAGACTTACACTTGATCGCCTCATCCAGATTGTCTATAAAAGACATTAAACTGTACTGGTCCCAGCGCTGAGCTCTGGGGAACATCACTCGTGACTGGTCACCAACTAGACTTAAGCCTATCTACGACTACAATTGGAGCTTGGCTATCCAACTAGATTTTACTCAGCGAAGAGCACACCTCTCCAAGCTACGTGCATCCAATTTCTTCAGCAGAATGCTGTGTGAGACAATATCAAAGACTTTACCAAGATCCAGATAGGAAATGTCCACAGCCTTTCCCTCATCCGCTAGGCAGGTCAGGCAGGACCTGCTTCTCCTAAACCCACACTGGCTGAACCTGATCCCCTGAATTTCCTGTGCATGCCATTTGATGGCACTAAAGATGATCTGCTTCATCTTTAGTGAAACTGATTTAAAGAAAAAGCCCTAATGAAGCCACTGCCACTTCCTTTTGCAGGCAAAGCCTATATTATGTTACAAAATACAGAATCATACAGAATCATTAAGGCTGGAAGAGACCTCTAAGATCATCAAGTCCAACCATCTACCTATCACCACCTTGGCATTAAACCATGTCCTTAAGTACCACATCTATACATTTTTTTAAACACCTCCAGGGACAGTGACCCCACCACCTCCCTGGGCAGCCTGGGCCAATGCTTAACAACCATAGAATCATAGAATCATTGAACAATCTGAGTTGGAAGGGACCCACAAGGATCATAAGTCCAACTGCCATTAGGCACAGGACAAAAAAATCCCAAGATCACATGAGGTGACTAAGGACATTGTCCAAGCATCTGTTAAACTCCACAAGATTTAGAGCCATGACCACCTCCCTGGGGAGCCTATTCCAATGCTCCACCACCCACTGGGTGAAAAACTTTCTTCTGATATCCAGCCTGAATTTCCCCGGGACAGCTTCATACCATTCCCCCATGTCCTGTCACTGTCCACTAAAGAGAAGAGCTTAGCTCCCACTCCTCCCTCTCTGGTGAGGAGTTTATAAACTGTTACGAGATCCCCCCTCAGTCTTCTTTTCTCCAGACTGAGCAGGCCAAGTGATTTCAGCCTTTCTTCATAAGCCTTCCCCCCAAGCACTTAACCATCTTTGTTGCCCTCCTCTGGACACTCTCCAGCAACTTCATGTCTCTCTTGTATTGTGGATCCCAGAGCCGCACACAATACTCCAGGTGAGGCCATACCAGTGCCGAGTAGAGCAGGACTAGCACTTCTCTCACTCGGCTAGTGATGGAGTGCTTGATGTATCTCAGGATACCGTTGGCTCCCTTGGCTGCTGAGTCACCCTGTTGACTCATCTTCATTTTACTATCTATTATTACTCCCAGACCTCTCTTGACCGTGCTGCACTCCAGACTAACATTCCCCAGGAAGTAGGTGGTTTTTGGGTTACCCCTTCCCAAGTGTAAAACCCGGCACTTACTTTTGCTAAATTTCAGTTGATTTGTGACCGCCCAGACCTCCAATCTATCCAAATCTCTCT
>VWZO01016872.1:0-15266 GCA_013396975.1 Bucco capensis | reverse complement strand
ATTAGGAGGAATTTCTTCACTGAAAGGGTTGTCAGCCATTGGAATAAACTGCCCAGGGAGGTGGTTGAGTCACCATCCCTGGAGGTGTTTAAGAGACAGGTGGATGTTGCATTGGGGGGCATTATTTAGCAGGTTGATAGGGCTAGGACAAAGGCCAGACTCAATGATCTTCAAGGTCTCTTCCAGCTGTATCTGTTCCATGATTCTATCTTGAGATTTCAACTTTTTTCTTATCAATATGAAAATCTACAGCCCTCTTTTCAAAAATGCTAAACATTCCACAATTACTTCAAAACATTTATACCTAAAAATAAAGTCCTCATTACAGAATCACACAGAATTTTAGGGGTTGGAAGGGACCTTTGGAGGTCATCTAGTCCAACCCAAATAAATCAGAACTTAATTATTTTGAAAAGTTGCAGTAGAATCTGTTGAACTCTTCCTACACATCTGGTGTTGAAACTGAAACGCTACATACTCATTAGCTTTCAAATACTCACTCAGGTATTGACATCTTTTGGAGAAAATTGTTCTGCTCCAAAGACACACCCGCTATACTTAAACAATTTCATGTTCCAAAACTTTTGGAATGAAAATAAACATTGTTGTATAATCTGGAGACAAAACAATTTGTCATTTTTCTGTTTCATGTAGGAGAAGAGTACTTGGGCTGAGTTACTTCTATTTACTTATTGAGAGTGAAAAAATAAGTTGTTTAATACAGCAATTTGTGACTTGTAATTATTTACTACATTACTTTGATTTGCTGAGCAATTATCTCAATTAGGCCTAGCTGTGCAGTTTGGGCAAAGTACTGATTCAAGATGAATCTTGTATTGTGCTAGTGTTTGTATCAGATAGTACACTACAAAACAGAAATGCTAAGTTTTGTTAGTTGCTGAAGTTATTTGTTGTAGAAGATAAAGTACTTAGCAGGAGAAATCATCTCCATACTCTGAAGGATAAAGGACAGATTTGTGATGACAAGTAAAAGAGTAGGCCTGATCTCATATCTTTAAATCCTTCTTTCAAGCTCTACCACTCACAGTACAGCGTACTGCCATCTGGGAGTTGATCTGTATGACTGTACACAGCCTGAGTCATATGGGAATTGATCTTCCAAGTCAGTAAGTTCCCTCAATATCCAATGACTTTACCAGAACATATCTCTCCTCAAAACTTGATAAAAATGCCAACTCAACAGCAAAATTTGTGAATGCTTCTTAATATACTGCAAGATTTTGATAAGATAAGTAATGTTCTAGGAATGTATTTTTAACATATTCTAGCTTTGTCTGTACTCTATTCGGTGGCTAATAGAAAGTTGCCTTGGAATTATTTTGCCAACTGAAAAGATTAATGCATTACTTTACATAAAATAATTAAATCTAATTTTGTTCATCTGGAATATAGATTTCCATCTTTTGTACTTTTATTTGTTACATTTTGCTATTCAGAAACCATGTTATTTTTATTTATGTTTTTTACTTGATAAAATGTAAAGTGTTATTAAAGAGACCCTTCCAATTTAGTGTATAGAAGATACATGAACTTCATTTGGTATTATATCAAAGTTTTGCTGTTGTATGTCATACTGTTCCTGCACCAACATCACATCCTTTTTGAAGGTATTTCTATCGAAATACTAAGCATCTGTGATATTCTTCAACTTGTACTGAAAACAATTTCAGTGCTGTAAGTACTCAATGTCACTTTGTCATGCTTGGCTTAAAGTTTGTTTATCATAATGAACTTATCTTTTTGATAGTATACATTGAAAATACAAGATTTTCGTGTAGAAAACACCTTGTTTCATAGACTGTTGTGAGAAAATAATTGCAGGTGGTGAGAACATGCTCCAAATTCACATGGGTTTTTTTTTGACAGCTGGGATGTGTAGGTTTGGGGGTTTGTTGACATTGATTCAGACTGCAAAGAGAGTTACAGTTTCTGTCACTCACTGACTTTTCTTTATGCGTTCTTTTCCAGTTTACCTCCCTGAAGTAAGTTGTTTTAAAAGTCAATATTCAAGCTCTTCTCTGCTATGTAAAAAACAAAAAAAAAACCCTCAAAAATATTTAAAAGAACCTTAAGTTCCCTACTAATTAAAGAGCTGCAGTCTGAGAGGCAGCAGACAGCTATCCTAGGAGATTTTGTACTGACTGGACAGCTAACAAACCCATATTCCCCAGCAAATGTTGCCTGCTTTTTCATGTGTAGAAAAATAGCTGAGGAGTACAGGAGCTAGTGCTGCTGTAGGATAAAGTGGCAAAGGACCAGCAGAAGGAGCTTGGCGGTGCTGTTGGCAGGGGCAAAACCAATGAGGTAGCAGAATACTGAGAGACACTCAATCCAGGACTTCAGGAAATCAATTTTTTCCAAAACCTTTGTTTCTCAGTGCTCTGGTAAAATGGTTATCAAAGAATAACCTTTGTTCTGTGAATTCCTTTATTTATACATGCAAGTTCTTCCAAAATGTTATACTGAAAATAAAATTTCATATAAAATAGATTATAAAGGGAATTTAGAATTGTGAAAAATTTATTGCTGAAAACTTAGTTAATTGTATTATCTAACTTTATCTTAACCTTGTAATATCTACAGTATTTTGCTCTGTTCCTGTGATCTTCCCCCTGTACAATGCTATGAGACTATTAAACCTAAATAGCAAAACTGCCCAGCACAGGCTAAAGTTGAGAATTAGGTCTCAGTTTAACAGTATTGACAATATACCAAAGCCAGTGTTAAGCTTTGTTTAGCCTTGTTTAGTTTACTAGTATAGATATAGCACAGAGATCTGAATGGAAGAGCTGGAGTAGTTGCTTGTGTTGGGAGAAGAGAATATTTTCTCTTTGCATTCAGTCTGTTGTTAATTCTATACATTTCCAATTCTACTTCCTCCATCCTAGTAGTAACTGTGCTAATAGAAATTTTATACCACATGTCAGTAAAATTTTTGGTGCACTAAATCAGTGGGGAGACAAGTATATCACCTGTGCAGCACCTTTACCATTGTCTGTAAATGCCAATGTGGGCCAAATTTCACAACAGGATTGAAATGTGCTAGAGGCTATGTTTTTCCAATATCTGAGTTCGACATCAGAAGACATAACAAGTCTGAATTTCATCTGAAGCTATTGAACCTTGACAACAGCTCGAACAGATAGGGTAGTGTATCCTAGAGCTTTACTGGCCTAGCTCTCCAAAGATCCAGAGACACCTCAAGACATCTATGTTGGTATGGTCTCTTCTTACATCTGCTTCAAAATTAACAACAGTCTATGTGTACAGATCATGGCAAGTGATCAGCAATGTGTGTGTGTGTGTGTCTTTCAAGCTGAGGAAGGCTTAGACCATTAACACAGAGAATACATTGCCACCACTGCAGGAGCATGTAGCATTTTTGATGTGAATGAATGGAATGCTGCTTATGTATCTAGGAAGTGGGATGACAAAGCATCTTTGTTCTATGTCACTAACTATGAGTTCCAAGCTGTTGCAGATAGAGCAGATAGAACTGGAACTTTGGTTATCTTGTCTGAACATGAAGAGGCTGGGAGATTACTTCAGAAATTTTGAAATCCAGTTGTATGACACGGATGCAGTATAAATGCCTATGTTTTAGGGAGGATAAGGCTTATAAAGTCACCACTACATTACTAGTCTACCTGTGCTGAAACCATATAAGAATCTGGGATGTTCCTATTCATATGGTACTCTGAAAATTATTCTACATCAAATGGCAATGTGCCATGTGCAAATGGATGGGTATCAGCGAATGGATATTTCCAGAGTTTTAGTCTGGGAACTGCTGCTTCACTCAGTGGAGTGGAAGCATGCTCCTTTTTAAAAGTAATAACATACAATGCCTTCTATATTATTATACAGAACTTTTGTTGCACCCAGTTAATGTGCTCAGGTGCTTTATGGATTTCTATTCAAACAGTCTGTACAGACAATATTATAAGAATCCTACTCCCAAAGTCTCCTCATATGGAAAGTACAGTTTATACCAGATAAAGGGTTATTCTTTCAATAAAGAATTGACCATGGAATATCTTATGTCTTCTAACCGTGTTACAGAAGACATAACACTGTGCGTACAAAAATTTGTTTTTTGTAGCAGAAGACTGCTATGGTATCGAACAGAATCTGATTATCACATTTCCAGCAAAATATAACAAAATAATCTGTGGGCAAGGAGCTTTGCAATTCATGAGAGAGAAAGCTTTATACAAACGTCTCATGCCTGGCTTACACTTAGTATGTTGTTTGAAGAGTGATGCTACTAACAAAAATAAATCAAAAACCAATGCTTTCTTGTCAAAAGGACTATTTTCTCACTGTATATTCACTACCATCTTATTTCAATAACAAACCACTTTATTGCATTTTAGTTGAGACTAGAATAAATAGTACTTAGTGAGCTCAGCTCTGTTTCTTAATGTGCAGGGTCAGCAGAATGTTAGCCAATTTCAAATTTAGCCCTAGCCAGCAAATACATGGAAGGTTGATGGTATTCTGTACTGTCTCGGAAAGAATCTTAGAACCATAAAATAGTTTATGTTGGAAGGGACCTTTAAAAGTCATCTAGTCCAACCCTACCTGCAATAAGCAGGGACATATCCAACTTGATTGATTTGGGCAGAGCCCCATCCAACCGGACCTTGAAAACTCTTCATCTACTAAAGAGTCCATCCATCAAATCCATATCTGTCCAGTTTAGAGAGGGCTTGCAGAAGTTCAGATAGATGCCACCCATTGCTCTTCACTTGTTCACTGATGTAGTCCACTGATCATTTCACTCCTGGAGAGTTGTTGTTGATGCTTACGTGAAATAGGATCCAGATTATCTTAGAAATCAATACTACTGGATTTTCCTTGTGATACCTAGCCTGGATTTTCCCTGCCTGTCTGACATGCACTGTGATTTGAAATTAGTACAACTGAAACATGGAAATTGTGAGCCCCTCGTAAGACAGAAAAAGATTAAAGGAGAAGGAGGGGAAGGCAAATACAAAAAAGAAATGAGCAGAACAGAAGTTCCTTAGCCAAAAATAAATACTGAAGAAGGTTCAGGTATGTAATAGTCTATACACTAATTTGCCACTAACTAATTTGTCTTGTCAAATTCATTGCTAGCATATGAAGTTCCATTTTATGAAGACTGTCAAATTTATAGCTTCTCTTTTTTTAGCTACAGGGGAGTTCTGCACCTCCTACACTGAACTGGCATTGTACTGAAGCAGTTTCTGTTCCTGAGCTTGACTTATTTTCATGTTGTGTTTGAGAGTGACAGTAGGCAGTTATCTTATTATAGGGAGGGAAGAAGGTAGAGGGAGTTGTTTTCCAGGAGTGTTTGTTCAGTTACTGCATAGTCAAACTATGCAAAATTAGGAAGACAATATTTATGAGTGACTGCATAAACATAGAAAGAATCTCTTGATGAAATTCTGAACAATATAGATAGTACTTAAGCAGATAGTTGAATGATTTATGTTTTTCTTCTCTTACTGTGATTCCTCACTATTAGTGCTGTATTTCTGAACAGTAAATATATTGAGTGACTGATAAGCAACTGTAGAAAATTTAATAAGACAAGAAGAAAGATTAGTTCTAACTGAAAGTAAATGTAGTCTTATGCAAAATGGAGAAGAAATGGTAACTGGATATTGATCTTGTTATGGGAAGTACTTTGGGGAATCACAGAATCACAGAATCACCAAGGCTGGAAAAGACCCCCAGGATCATCAAGTCCAGCCTATGACGCAATAACACCACAACATCTAAACCATGCCACTCAGTGCCTCATCCAATCTTCTCTTAAAGATTGAAGCCGTAATATTTTTGGATGCCATATACAATATGGGGTAATGGCTTGTACCTTCTGCACGGAATGTTGATTAATTAAAAATGCAAACAAAATTTAAGATGTATTGGAGTGTATATTTTAAATATCAACACTTCTGTATTTATTTTGACAAAGTAACTTCATGTAATGGCCAGAGTCCAGTAGTTTACCATGTTTATGAAATAGTGATTTTTTTTTTATGTGTATTTGTTTAAAGTGTTTTACCTTTAGTTGTTTGTGTATAGATAAATAATATGACTAAACGAACTGTGGAAGAAAGCAGTAAATGATTCTCCTGAACAACGTTGACTCCACTGGAGGATGTGAGGCTCTGCAGAGAGATTTGGATAGATTGGAGAACTGGGCTATCACAAATCAAATGAAGTTTAACAAGAGCAAGTGCCGGGTTTTGCACTTGGGGAGGGGTAACCCAAAAAACACCTATCTACTGGGGAATGTTAGACTAGAATGCAGCACTGCTGAGAGGGATCTGGGAGTATTAATAGATAGTAAGATGAAGATGAGTCAGCAGTGTGCCTTAGCACCCAAGAGGGCCAACTGGATCCTGAGGTGCATCAAGCACTCCATCACTAGCTGATCGAGAGAGGTGATAGTTCCTCTTTACTTGGCACTGGTGCGGCCTCAGCTGGAGTATTGTGTGCAGTTCTGGGAACCACAATACAAGAGGGACATGAAATTGTTGGAGAACATTCAGAGGAGGGCCATGAAGATGGTTAAGGGCTTGGAGGAGAAGTCATATGAGGAAAGGCTGAAATCACTTGGCCTATTCAGTCCGGAGAAGAGAAGACTGAGGAGGGATCTCATTGCAGTTTATAACCTCATCACCAGAGAGGGAGGAGTGGGGACTGAGGTCTTCTCTTTAGTAAACAGTGACAGGACATGGGGGAATGCGTGATGCTGTCCAAAGGGAGATTCAGGCTGGATGTTAGAAGATTTTTACCCAGAGAGTGGTGGAGTATTGGAACAGGCTCCCCAGGGAGGTAGTTATGGCTCCAAATCTCGTAGAGTTTAAGAGGCACTTGGACATTGCCCTTAGTCACCTCATGTGACCTTGCAGTTGTCCTGTGCCTAAATGAGAGTTGGACTTGATGATCCTTGTGGGTCCCTTCCACCTCAGGTTGTTCTGTGATTCTGTGATCTATATTTTCTGAAAAGGTTCCACTTACGCACAGTATGAAGATTCTGTCCTTTCATTTCTCATCTGCTAGTGATTTCTATACTTGTTTTAACTTTCATTCATGAATAAAAACAAAGGTAGAAGACTTTAGAGTCTTGAAACAGTTAAATAAGCTTATTTCTACCTTAAGAAAAAGCTCTTAAACTTAATACACTTACATATAGTACCCATGGGTACTTCTATGTAGCACCCATTTGTTATCTGTGGGAGACAGCATGGATTACAAGGCTTGGAAAGAGTTCTGTTGAGCACAGGATCACCACGACAGCAACCACCAGAGATTGGGGACATTATAGTTCCAGTTTTGCACTTGTATTATTGTTGTTACTGTTTACATTTATTTTTTATTCCCTGTGCGCGGGAGCCATATGGTTTCTGTGGGCAGCGTCATGTTGTACAGTCCACTGGGTCTGCTCTGCCTCTGTTTTAGCCCTGTTGTTTGCTTCCCCTGTCCTTCCCGGTTCCCTGGTTTGTTTTTGGCTCTTGATCCCCTGGTTTGCCCCATTGGCTAGCTGGGCCACTTCCTTTCCTTGCGGAGACTTTAAGAACCCCTGCGGGGATTGAATAAACTGGCTTTTCACCCTGGAACCCTCGGGAGTGCGCGTCTCTCTGGGGAACTTGGAGTGGGGACCCGGTCACCCCCTATAAAATTGGTGCCCAGACATGAGGAAAACAGCAGAGTCTTTACTGTGTAGAAGATTTCTCCGGATTCCCCTTGGGCTCAGGCGATGAAGTTTTCAGCTTCCCTCCTGGACGGCATCCACAACCCAGTGTTTGGACTTCATTTGAATTTCATCTGGATCTTGACTTACCATGAAGAGGGTAAGCTCGCAGTTGTGTAGCCCTGAACTTTTTTTCTACAACTATATTTAAAAATTATGGGATCGGTATCTTCTAAATTGGACTTGAAAAATTTGCTTTATCTCCATGGACACCCGATTGATAAAGCCTCCCTAAAAGCACTGATAAATTGGATTTACAAGAATAATTATGCACTTCCCTCTCCTATCACCTATGAGGAATGGGACATACTGGGAATGAAACTATGGAAACTATTGTGTCCAGTTTTGGGGTCCTCAGCATAGAAAGGAGCTGCTGGAGAGAGTCCAGAGGAGGGCCACAAAAATGATTACGGGATTGGAAAACCTCCCCTATGAGGATAGGCTGAGAGAGTTGGGGTTGTTCAGCCTAGAGAAGAGAAGGCTTCGAGGGGATCTGATAGCAGTCTTTCAGTACCTAAAGGGAGATTATAAGACAGAGGGACAGAGAATCTTTAGGAGATCAGAGTGTGATAGGACCAGGGGGAATGGTTTTAAGTTGAAGGAGGGGAGGTTTAGACTGGAGATTGGGAGGTGGTTCTTTACCAGGAGAGTGATTAAGCACTGGAACAGGTTGCCCAGAAAGGTTGTGGCTGCCCCATCCCTGGCAGTGTTCAAGGCCAGGCTGGATGGGGCACTGGGCAACATGGTCTAGTGTTTCGGCATCCCTGCTTGTGGTGGCGGGGTTGGAACTAGATGATCTTTGAGGTCCCTTCCAACCTGGCCATTCTATGATTCTATGAAAGCCACTCAAATCAGTTACTCTCTAGCATCTCAAGCCACTATTGCATGGCGATTAATCCTAAGCATGCTAGATAAAAAAGAAAACACACTACCGGTTGTTTCGGAGGAAGGAACAGAGCAGGGACTCGGCTGAAGCACGCGTGATGCAGTGGGAACAGATATAGGGTCAGAAACTACCTCTCCCACACTGCCATTACACACACAGCACAGAGCGCCCAGCTCACCTCCCCAGACCCAAAATGGCTGCTGCCTCATGGCCGAGACCCCGCAGACCCAAAACGGAAGTGCGCGTCTCTCTGGGGAACTTGGAGTGGGGACCTGGTCACACCCCGTCAGTTAACATTTAATTTTATCATATTTAATTTTCTTACACACAACAGTGTTTCATGAACACAACAGAGATTACTTTTTAAAAATACTGTGTGATCTGTACTAGCTTAATGAAAGTTTTCATTTTTAATTAAATTAGAGGAAAATGCTCCCATCCTTTTTCCTTTTCCTCAGTGTGCCATGTTATTAGCAAGTTTCCTGTGGGCACTTCTTTGCTTTGATGAATTTGTCATGGTTAGGAAACACTGGAAGCTGGTAACTTGCCAAAAGGCACTTGGTTTGGATTTTTATTACAGCCTCTGTATGTTGAAATTTAATTTTTTTTGTAAACTACTGAGAAGGACACATTTGTGTTTAAGATCTAGCTAGATGTTTCTGTTCTCTTATACCTATTGCATAAACTGAATGAACTTTAGCTTAGAGAAAACTTGAAGGGGAAGGTATTGAGGGAGAATAATGGGGGCAAGGGTCATAGAAGTAGTCTTCAAACACTTCAGTTGCTTACTAAAAGGAATTAAGTGCATTGTCCTCACAGTGAAGAAGAAATGTAGTAACAGACTCAAAATGCATAAAGAATGTTTCAGGTTGGTCTTCAGAAAAAAACCTTTCTAAGAATAAGCATAAGCAGCTCTGGAACAGACTGAATGAGAAAACTGTGGATTCATCTTTGTGGAAAGAAATCAAATGAGCTATCCTTCAGAAATTGCATAGTTATTGTAGCCATATGAAAAACATTGGAGCACAAGCAAAAATAAAGATTGCAGATTTGAGCAGATCAATGTAAACATGTTTATGGCTGTGCGAACATCAGAAGATACTAAGGGACATGACTGCTCTGTAGAGCAACATTTTGTTTCTTCCTTCAGCCAGGCTACTCATGGAGGAGTTGGCTTTTGTCTCTAAATAACCCAGCCATCAAGACCATAACAGCTCCCCTTCCTTATATGGTGGGTGAAGCTGGTTTCTCTTTGTTTGTCCCGTAACCATAGCACCGGCAGAAGCTCTTGATTGACATGGCCTGTCCAGGTTTGTGTTGCCTGTCCTGCCTCCTAAGCTTATATTGTGAATCAAGTTGTCTCTGTTTATCTCTGTTGTTACACCCTGGGCTGCAGAGTCCATGTTTATTAATTTGACCTCCGACAAGTTGTAGCTGATTCTGCCTTTTCATGATCATGCATTTTTCTGATCTATGAGACATATTTTGCTGAGTTCATGAAGAAATCTTTAATGAGAAGGTTTCCTTATAGAAACCCTCAATGCAGAAAACTTCTACGATAATTTGTTCTCAGTTTGTACCCTCACGTGTTGGAAATGAGATTGAAAGCATATAGATATTTCTGGATATTAACTGTGACTCTCAGCAACAGTATAAGCAACCTAGTAATTGCTTTAGAGTTGTGGAGCTTCATCTGTTTTTTGAAGGTGGCTATTTCAGCTGTATCCTTTGAGTAAAGACGTAGATGTATAATCTAACTCATTCTTCTCAAGGACCAAGCACCTTTAGTACAAGACAACATATGCATTTACTTGTTTTTCAGAAATACAGGGAGTTGCTATTGCCCACATATGCAAGTTAAAACTAGACAACACAAAATCTGAAGTTTTATAAAAAATTTATGAGATTATCAAATCACTTGGGCTACAGAACAATGGCAAAGAAATCTAGATTTTCTCTTCAACTCTTTTCTTCAGGTCACAATTTGACCAGCTCCAGGAAATTAACTCCAGCTGGAAAATGTAGCTTTATCTGTGCAGCATAATTTTTTTTATATCCCTTCAGGGTAGAAACTGGGGAGTACACAAACATCAGTCAGCCTCTTTCTTGCTAGAGTGATGACAAATGGTCACAACAAGGCCACAGTCTAATTGTTGCAGTGTATATTAAGCAAGGGGTGTCACTATGATGCCTGGAGTTTGAGGAAGTACAGCAGTTAATCTTAAATGCTAAGCAAAAAGTGCAATACCAGGACAACCAGGACAACCAGGACAACCAGGACAAGTGAAAGCTGTTGCAATCTATTGGAAGGGAATGCAAGTTTGAAGTTAAATTTTAAACTATTGATTAGATACTTATCACTAAACCAATGAACTTGAGGAGAAAAGATCTGTCACAACTGATTGCCTTTTCAAATCAGAGTCATACAATCATTAAGGTTGGAAAAGACCTCTCACACCGTTAAGTCCAACCATCATACACTCAAAATTTATCAACAAGAAAACAGACAAACCCAATATTAAGATGCATGAGAAAGATGTAGAAAAAAATACTAAAAGTTACAGTTCTAGTGTAAGAAATTAATAGTGCTTTTTTCTGGACTACTTTATTAAGATTTTCTGCTTCTCAAAAAAAATATATTTAAACATATATTAAAAATGCAGCAAAAATTTGAAGCATGAAGGATCTTCCATGTAAAGAGACAGCAGAATTAAGAGATTTTAATTCAGAAAAGACTGAAACAGGAGGCAAGATCCTTATCCTTCCTCATACTGTAATGTAGGACAGAAAATGTAAAGAAAAAAAACATAATGAAGCCAAGAGCTTTTAATCATTTGTTACAAAATACATTTCAGTTTGTGCCACTTTGACAAAATACCATCACCTAGGGCTAGCTATTCAGGATTTCTAAGTAAGAATATTCAGGATTTCTAAGATAGAAATAAAAGCTTTTAAACATGCTTAGCCCTACTAATACATTTTTGTCCAAATGATTTGTAATTATTAGGCAGCTAGCAACTGAACTCATCAAAAAAGTAACATACCTGATTAATCCTGATTATGTTTTGGAAATTAGAGGCAAAGACTCTCTCTGCTCTTCTAAATTGAAAAGCCAGGGTCCCCCAGTTAGGGTATAATGAATTCAGCTGAGCTAGTTCTACACAGAAGGTCGATAAACCCTCCCCTATTTTAGTCAAGCCTAGGGAGCGGAGCTAACAGGAGCAGGGCAGTTAGTGAAGCAGTTTGTGAAGGCAGGGTGTGAATGGAGGGTGCTGCAGGTCTCAGAGGTGATCTTCATAAAGGGTTGGAGCTAGCCTAAGCGATATATAGCAGTGGTTACTACTAGAAAGAAAGCTGTAAATTGTCATGAAGTGGCAACCCAGACAGAGCTCTGGAGGGCACATGCTGCCACCCAGGTGTCTGGATGTAGTGAGTGCCTGAGACTGTTGCTGACTACAGAGGGCTGCTGTGTAAGCTGTGAGCAACTAGAAGATCTCCTCAGCCTGGTTGCTGCCCTGAAGGATGAAGTGGAAAGACTAAGAACTATTAGGGACTGTGAGAGGGAGATAGACTGGTGGAGTCACTCCCTGACACTCCCTGGACATTCCCAGCACAAGGTTCTGCCTTGTGATAGAAGGATCCCATTGCCCTCTCACCAATAGGTGAGATGACAGTGAAGAATTAGATGGTAGTGAAGAATGGATTCAGGTCCCTGCTCGCTGTGGCAGGTATGCCCTCTCCCAGACTGTCTCTTCATCTTCTTCCCAGGTGCCTACATATAATAGATATCAGGCCCCAGATCAAGACAGGTTAACACGGGAAGAAGAAGACACAGGCTCTTCTGAGTTAGAAGAGTTGCCCAGGGCAAGACAGACTGCATCTTGCATTATACTACCTCTGTTAGGAAGAAAAGATGAATTATTGTCATTGGCGATTCTACCCTGAGGGGATCGGAAGGCCTGATATGCAGACCAAACCCAACTCACAGGGAAGTCTGCTGCCTTCCTGGGTCCAAGGTAAGAGATATGGCAAGTAAACGTCCTAGTTTGGTGAGGAGCACAGGTTATTATCCTCTTACAGTTATTCAATCTGGATCTGACGATATGGAGGTGAGTAACTAAGGACCATTAAAAAAGAGTTCAGGGCTCTGGGTCCTTTAGTAGAAGGATCAGGAGCTCAGGTAATATTTTCCTCACTTCCCACAGTTGCTGAAGAAAATATTGATAGGAATAGGAGGATCCATTCTCTTAATATATGGCTGCAACGCTGGTGTCACTGTCAGAACTTCGGATTCTTTGACCATGAGAGGATTTATTCTTCCCCTGGTCTGTTGGCATATAATGGGAAACAACTGACACACAGGGGTAAAAGGGTAATGTCTTATGAGCTGTCAGGGTTGATAGATAGGGCTTTAAACTAGGAAGAAGGTAGGGGATAGTATGAGACAGGATAATGAGGAGGGATGGGTTGTCTCCTCAAGGTTTGTGGGGTCAAGTGCAGATGAGATACTTTTGCCTGATTCAAGGGATAGCGAATGTAAAGGGCCACTCTTGAAATGTTATTATACCAACGCACGCAGCATGAGGAGTAAACAAGAAGAGCTCAAAGTTCTAGCCCAGTCTCAGAGTTATGACATTATTGGACTATGTGAAACATGGTGGGATGAGTCCTCTGAATAGTGTGCTGTGATGGATGGTTATAAAGTCTTTAGGAAAGATGGGCAGGGTAGAAGAGGTGGAGGGGTAGCATTGTACGTAGCTGAGGGGCTGCAATGCACCCAGCTTGCTATTGGTTGTGATAAGTTTCAGAGTCTCTGGGTAAGAATCAAAAGACAATCAAATAAAGCCAATGTGGTTGTGGGAGTCTATTACAGATTGCCTAGTCAGGGTGAAGACACTGATGAATTATTTTTTGAGGAGCTAAGGGTTACTAGTAAATCATCTGCCCTTGTCCTTAAGGGAGATTTCAATTTGCCAGATGTTAATTGGGAATACCCTACAGCTGGTGCTAATAGGTTTAGAAGATTTCTAAAGCACCTTGATGATTGCTTCCTGGTGCAAGTAATAAAGGAACTGACAAGGATGGGTGCTCTCCTGGATCTGTTACTTGTTAATAGAGAGGGCCTTGTGAGTGATGTGATCATAGGAGGCCGACTTGGCCTTAGTGATCATGAGGCGATTGAGTTTTATATCTCTGGAGATAGGAAGAAAACTATTAATAAAACTGTTACTATGGATCTGAGCAGGGCTGATTTTGGGTTGCTCAGGAAACTACTTAGTGGCGTCCCCTGGGAAAAAATTTTGGAAAGTTCTGGGGTGCATCAGAGTTGGTCAGTTTAACTTCCATCTCCTGAGTGCTCAGGAACAGGCAATTCCTAAATGTCAGAAGTCAAGTATGCAAGGCAGAAGGCCAGCTTGGCTGAGCAGGGAGCTTCTTCTGGAAATTAGCAAGAAAAAGTATGTTTATAATCAGTCGATGCAGAATCTGGTAACGTGGGAGGTTTACAGAGAAACTGTTTGATGTTGTAGAGAAAAAAATCCGCGCAGCCAAGGCCCGATTAGAGTTTAATCTGGCCAGTACTGTGGGTGATAGCAAAAAGAGCTTTTTTAAATACATTAATAGAAAGAGGAAGATGAAGAATGATATTGGTCCATTACTAAATGGTAGTCTTACAAATAGTGAAATTGACAAAGCAGAGATATTCAATACTTTCTTTGCTTCTGTCTTTAACAAGGTGGATGGGATATGCAATACCCAGTGTCATGAGACAGAAACTGGAAACATAGAATCTGTCAATATTATAGCTGACCCCGTATTGGTGCACAAATTGCTCCTCCAATTAGACCCTTATAAGTCTATGGGGCCTGTTGGAATCCACCCAAAGGTCCTTAAAGAGTTGGCTGATGTCTTTGCAGGCCCTCTCTCGATGATTTTTCAGCGCTCTTGGGAATCTGGAGAGGCCCCAACCAACTGGAAGTGTGCTAATGTAGTTCTGATTTTCAAGAAGGGTAACAGGAACGACCCTGGTAATTACAGACCTGTTAGTCTTACTTCAATATAGGGCGACATTATGGAAAGAGTCATTCTGGGAGCCATAGATATGCACCGGTCGCGATTATTGGTCTTAGTCAGAATGGGTTCGTGAAAGAGAAGTCATGCTTGACAAACTTGATTTCCTTTTATGATAAGATTACCTATCTAGTTGATCAAGGGAGACCAGCTGATGTCATGTTCTTGGACTTTATAGTAAAGCTTCCGATACTGTCTCCCATAGTGTCCATTTAGATAAAATGTTGAATCATAGAATCATAGAATGGTTTGGGTTGGAAGGGACTTCTGGAGGTCATCTAGTCCAACACCCCCTGCAGTTGGCAGGGATATCCCCAAAATGGAAAAGTTCAGTTGAACATTAAGCTAGATAAAAAAAATCATTAGGTGAGTATACAACTGGCTGAGTGATAGAGCCCAAAGGGTTGTGGTAAATGGAGTTAATTCAGGCTGGAGGCAGATGACGAGTGGGGTACCGCAGGGATCCATCTTAGGGCTGATACTTTTCAATATCTTTATAAATGGGTTTATATAATGCGGTTACACAAAGATTAAGAGACA
>VWZO01016871.1:25494-36598 GCA_013396975.1 Bucco capensis | reverse complement strand
ACCCAAATGATTCTATGATTCTATGATAAGATGCACCAAGCTAGGCATTAACAAAGAAATAGACAATTTTTAATAAAGCAGGTAAATGAGTTGATGCAAAGATCTTCTGTCCTAGTTTGAGTCCAAACAAGTTATTCCATGCAATAGAGGTCATATTCAGTCATGAGGCTGCGATATCGAGCTTTGGCCTTGGGGTCTCTTGATCGAGGCCTAAGACCCAAGCAAAACAGGTGCTTAATCCAGCTAATTAGCATCTAATTAACAACCAATACAAAAAAGGAGAGATTTTGGGTCTCTACCCATCCTGAAGGTTGAGCACCTGAGCCTTTTGAGGGTCAGCAGCCCAGCTCTGTTCCTATAGGACTCTCTGTGTTCTGCCTTCCATCTCAATCCAAGAGTTCCTGAATTCAGTGCCAGGATCCAGCCCCTGAGGCTGAGTCCTGTCTGCTCCTGAAGTCATAGAATCATAGAACCATAGAACAGTTACAGCTGGAAGAGACCTTGGAGATCATCAAGTCCAGCGTTTGTCCTAGCCCTATCAACTTATTAAATGATGCTCCGCAACGCAACATCTACCTGTCTCTTAAACACCTCCTGGGATGGTGACTCAACCACCTCCCTGGGCAGCCTATTCCAATGGCTGACAACCCCTTCAGTAAAGAAATTCCTCCTAATGCCTAGCCTGAACCTCCCCTGGTGCAATTTTCATCCATAAGTGCTCCTGCTCTAGCATCGGTGGTGAGAGAGTTGCCATCAAAGGGGGCTGGTTCTGGTCTAGGTTTTGTGTTTGTGTGTATATATATATACATATCTATACATCTCACTTTCTTGTTATTATTTTCATTCAAATAGTTCCAATTTCATTTCCAATCCCCAAGTCTCTCTCTCTCTCTGTTAATTTCCCCTTTTCCTCCTGGAGTGGGGGGAAAAAGGGATAACAGAGAATATCTGTCAGTGGTTTGGTGTTTGACCCAGCCCTAACATCTGATTACACTTCCGTATGATTAAAAGCTAGGGAGATAAAGTCTGCACACCCAATTGCTTAAAGAAACTTCCAACACTTCGTGTCAATCACTTGAGTTACCCTAAGTAACTTCACCCCACTTTGAGTAGAGACCAAATCTTTACAGCTTTTCCACCTTACATGTTCCATAGACTTTGCACCCTCTAGTTTTCCAGGGCAAACCTAAACACACAAACACACACAGTTAGGCTTTTAGAGTGCTATCAACCTGTCTATTCTTGACTGAACCTATCAGAAACCTTCTGAGAAGTTAAACTCAATGTAGATATGCAAACCCCCAGCACAGCTTAACAGTATAAGAAGCATTTAAACAAAAATTCTCCTAAAATCATGTCTCTGGATCACTTAATAAAAAAAAAATCCCAAACTGAAAACATAAACAAGTATTAACATGATTAATCACCCTAGCTCCTACTTGGTACTGCATGAAATATGCTGCAGTGTCACCCCTGTGTCCTACCAGCAACTAGACCTATCCTACCTGAGCTTCCTCAATGCCAGACAGAGGGTAGGGAGGCTCTTCAGAGGGACCTGGAGAGGCTGGGTCCATGGGCTGAGGCCAATAGGATGAGCTTCAACAAATTCAAGTACCGGGTCCTACACATTGGTCACAACAAGCCCATACAGATCTCTAGGCTTGGGGCAGAGTGGTTGGATTGGTGCCTGGCAGAGAAGGACCTGGGGGTGCTGGTCCAGAGTCGACTGAGCAGGAGCCAGCAGTGTGCCCAGGTGGCCAAGAAGGCCAACAGCATCCTGGCTTGGATCAGCAATGATGTGAGCAGGAGGAGCAGGGAAGAGATCATGCTCCTGTCCTCAGCACTGGAGAGGCCACCCCTAGAGTCCTGGGATCAGTTTTGGGCCCCTGACACCAAGAAGGACCCAGAGGCATTGGAGTGTGTGCAGAGCAGGGCAAGGAGGCTGGAGAGGACTGTGGAGAATAAGTGTGATGAGGAGCAGTTGAGGGCACTGGGTTTGGTTAGTGTGGAGAAGAAGAGGCTGAGGGGAGACCTTCTCTCTCTCTCTCTCTGCAGCTACCTGAAAGGAGGTTGGAGTGAGATGGGGTTAGGTCTCTTCTCCCAAGTGTTGCACCATTGCTACAAGGACATCCATGCTGGAGGAGAGCTGCAGCTACAGCCCATCAAGAGCCTGTTTCATCTAATAATGATGGATGTACCTGTTCATCTCACTGCTGCCTTTACCACTGTGTGCCTACAAGGTGGATGCTCACCTTGTGTCTACCTGCAGCCAGCTCCAGGCTCCTCAGGTACCTAGAGAAGTTTAATAGCAAGCGACACCACCCGAACCCTTCTTGCTTTGTGGAAAATGGTGAAATCCATGGGGAGATGCTGACTTTACCCTACCGAACTATGGCAACAGTTGCTTATTAATGAGCAGGACATTAAATAAATAAAATTAATCAGAATTAGCAAAGTGTGAAAAGCAAAGTTTTTCACATTGAGCTTGCAAATTTGTATATGTCTTCCTTAATGTTAATTTTCAGATTACAAAATTAATGGTTTTTAGCGTTGTGATAGGTTANATGGGCTGAGGCCAATAGGATGAGCTTCAACAAATTCAAGTACCGGGTCCTACACATTGGTCACAACAAGCCCATACAGATCTCTAGGCTTGGGGCANCCTAAAACTTCTTAATGCAAGACAAGGATTCTGGGGAACTGAGGTATTGGAATGAAGAGAAAATCCTCCTGTGCAACACAGCACAACTCACACATAGTTAGTCTTTCAAAGTTTTGTGGTGTAATCCACTGGCACTGAAATGTTAATAATTCAAACATATTCTTCTTATGTTAATGCAGAAATCTTTTTAAATGGGCAAAACAAAAAAAAATATTTTTAAAGCAATGATGACTTTGGGGGAAAAATCATATACACTGCAAAAATACAAACAGTAGCTTAGAAAAGACAGTAGTTGTACTAAATACCATACAGAACAGTATCAGTGATGTAGTTTTACAGTGCCTATGTTACATAATCAGGCACAGTCTGAAAATCACTTGGGGTCTCCTGTGGCCCCTGGTGCGATAACTGTGCCAACAGCAGAGGGAGCATTAAACTCATTGCCCACGGTAAAGTGTGAGGAGTGATACCCATGTTCCTAGAATCCTTGTATGGGTAGGATGAACTCATTAGCCTTCTGGCAGTCATCCTAGGAGAAGGACAACTCTGATTCCAAACCCGGGCAGATGGAGCTCGTTTAGCCCTGGAAGGCCTTCCATCTAAGAGGTTAAACCTCTGTCCTAAGGACCTCGCTGCCAGCGTCCAAGCTTGCTAGGCCCTGGCAGATGAACCTTAGGACTAAAGGGTGGGTCTAGCTCTGTGCATGCTGTGTCTCACCTAAAAAAAAATCCATAGCGCAGGCTCGAGGGTGCTATCTGCTATCCTCTTTTTATCAGCCCACTTGGAAAAGGCGCTGATGAGGAGTGTGGATGGAGCCCTCCCCGGCTATTCGTTCGCGAAGCCTAGCCACGACGACGACGATGACGACGAGGTTACATAATGAAAAATCTAGTATCCACTTTGCCTTTTCTTCTTTTTCCCAAATATGCTTGATGCTGTTTTGTTTTAGATCTGTTGGGGTTGGGGGCATCAGGACAGTTTGGACCCATGGCCCAGGGACTTTTCGTTTGAACTGGGGATTTTCCTTTCCTCATTCCATGGGACTTTTACCACACCAGCAAATGGGAACTGCTCCCCTTTTCTGCTTTTCTGACAGATTGCCATGTGGTCTCTGGGCTCAGGGCAGCAACACATGCTTTTTGTCCCAGTGGCTGTGGGACCATATGGTTCAGGTGCAGCTTTTTTTCTCAGTAGCTTTCGGCTCGGTGGGACCACGCGCCTTGGATGTTCAGCACGGCTACAACTTTCATTTCATTGCTGACCCAAATGAGCTCTCCCTCTCAGGTTCCGTGGGTTGGGGGAAGGCTGGCCGCCATTTTGTTCTGGCTTGGTGGGTGGGAAGTTGGGAAGTTTTATCAATATTGTATTTAAAGTTCTCCTTGTAAAAGTTACTCTTTTTCACTTGCACTCAGGCATGTGTGGCCTCTTCTTTCCCCTCTTTCTCTCTGTGTTGGGGAGAGCCAGGGGTATTAAGCGGCAGGAGACTTCATCTGGGGTTTCCCCTGTCCACATTGTCTCAAACCGAGACAAGTGTTTAAGCTCTCAAAAGTGCTGTTACAAATCCAGAACATTAGCTACTAAGCCATAGGATGAGTTGGTATCTCAATGGTCAAAATTCCAACCAGCCAAGCCATGTGGGAACAAGGAAGGACAGGCATGTTTCCTGAGGGAAATATCTGAATGCAGATACAGGAGATTGCAGATCTGACATGAAGGCAAGCTCCCTGCACCTGAGAGCTTCGAACACATCACCTTACCCAGGAATGAGCTGAGAAGATAAATTGCTGAGTTCTAGTAAAAAAACCCAAACAAAATGCAACCATACCTAAACCACATCCATGACATTCAGCAGACACTGCACTTTTGTTGTGTGAATTACCTTTTCCCTGGCTCAAGCAGGTCACCAGACAGCCATTGCATGGTACAGAGATTTTACTTCTCCTGTGGATTAATCTCAGGCATCTGAGTTGTGAGGGTCCAGAACTACAAAAAAATTGGGAAAAAAGGTTAAGTCTAAGCACAAGTTCATATTTACAAGTATGACTGTATGAGGGACGTTAAAGACCTGTCTTAACAGAATCACAGAATCATTAATGTTGGAAGAGACCTCCAAGATCAAGTCCAACCATCTACCTATCACACACATGCCACCAAACCATGGCCCTAAGGAACACATCTAGGTGTTTCTTCAACCCCTCCACGGATGGTGACTCCACCACCTCCCTAGGTAGCCTGGGTCAATGCCTAACAATGCTTGCAGGGAAGAAAGTCCAGCTGGGTTTGGAATCTCTCCAGAGATGGAGACTCCACCACCTCCCTGGGCAGCCTGGGCCAGTGCTCCACCACCTTGTGAAACACCATGGCCATGCAGTTACGGAGAAGATCCCTGATTTACATGGTTCTTAAATTATGACCAATATCCATTGTGGCCTGCGTGCTCACATGATGCCAGACACAATCATATCTGCATATAGTTGTAGAATGGATCTGGTCTAGCCTAGATGTTGTTCTACTACAAATGCTTCTAAAAACAGTACAAAGAGGTGAGAAAATACACAAACTGTTACTTTTTTAAGAGCAAATCTCTGTTGCTAGGAATTCACTTTCTGCTGCAGCTCAGCTTCTGTTAAAGTGTTTCACTCTACACTCAGAGACAGAGAAATCTCCTTAAATTTGCCATGAAAGAAAACATGAAGCAAAATTTACCTTGAGACACTTTGCTGGGCACATCCAGGGCATCCCTTAGGATTATAGCTACCAGCATTGGACAAGTTAGATGTCTGCACCTCATTTGGCTGATCAACTTTGGGAATGTTAATATTCTAAAAGGGAAAAAAAGAGAAGAGTTTATACATAAACTTCAATCTACAACTCCTTTGCAATTAACTAGGATCTTAATTTTATACAAACCCCTGTATTTTGCAAGTTTTGTTATGAATTTAGTCAGGTCAACAAAAGAGAGGAAAGCGTTTTGCCCAGACTACATCAGACATTGCCCTAATGTTTGCTTTTATATGGTCCTAATGAAGCACAAACCAGAGTCAGCTCCAAACCAAACCAACCAGAAACACTCAAACTACAAGAATTTAGCTTCTTAAACCAAAAATTATGATTTTTATCTCCAACAGGCCCTAAAAGCCTTTTTCTTTCACTCAACTCTGGAGGCAATTATTAGCATCAATGTGATATGTCAATAGCTTCTTGTAGGTGTAGTCAGATGTAACAAATGTTGAGTTCCTTGGCTGCACTAATCATTTAGGACAGAACGTGCTGCACTCTGCTGGTGCTTAAAAGTGTAAATATGAGGAATCATACAATTATTTATTGGCACAAGCACATTTTTTTCAATGTGCTGCTGTATTGAAGCACAACACCCCCCCCCCCCCCCCCCCTCCGGACAGCCTTGTCCTCTANNCCCCCCCCCCCGGGTCAGGAAATTCTCTTACTCTGAGGGTAAAATAAGCTTGCAGTGAATCTGAAAAGCTGTTCTGAAATTTGCTTGAATTTTCAGTGGAAAATTAAGTACAACTGACTGATATGTGTGTAAAAGCAGCATTTAATAGTCTTATAGAAAGCTCTCTGTCAGTATTTTGCTTGTAAGATTGCCCAGCCTTCATGAAGTCTTCTACAAAACAACTCCATCACCATTTATATTTTAACCATCAGGACTGGCAGAGCTTACCCACAGCTTGGGACAGGAACTCGACATGAAGAAGAAAGTATGCGCTTGCAGACCAGAAAGCCAACCGTGTCCTGGTCTGCATCAAGAGAAGCATGGCCAGCAGGTCAAGGGAAGTGATTTTCCCCCTCTACTCCACTCTCATGAGACCCCACCTGGAGTACTACGTCCAGTTCTGGAGCCCCCAGTACAAGAAAGATATGGATGTGCTGGATGGTGTCCAGAGAAGGCCACGAGAATGATCAGAGGGATGGAGCACCTCTGCTAAGAGGATAGGCTGAGAGAGTTGGGATTATTCAGTCTGGAGAAGAGAAGGCTCTGAGGACACCCTATCGTGGCCTTCCAGTATGTGAAGGGGGCCTGCAAGAGGGCTGGTGAAGGACTTTTTAGGATGTCAGGAAGCAATAGGACATGGGGGAATGGGCATAAGCTAGACGAGGGTAGATTTAGTTTGGGTGTTAGGAAGATGTTCTTCACTATGAGGGTGGTGAGACACTAGCACAGGTTGCCCAGAGAGGTGGTGGGAGTCCCATCCCTGGAAGTTTTGAAGGTCAAGCTGGCTGGGGCTCTGAGCAAGCTGATCTAGTGGAGGGTGTCCCTGCCGATGGCAGGTGAGTTGGAACTAGATAATTTTTAAGGTCCAACCCTGAAATTTCCAACCCTGAAAATTCTATGATTCTATGATAAAGACAAGTCACCTGAACACATATTCTTTCACATTAAGCTTAAAATACTATTATTCTTAAAAGAGCAATCTGTACATTTTATATAAGGATGGAAATAAAACAGGTAAATTAGTGAACACGTAAACTTGTGTTATATAGGCAGCTTTACCTTTTAATGCTTATGAATCACAGAATCACAGATTTTTAGGCATTAGAAGGGACCTCTGGAGATCATCTAGTCCAACCCCCCTGCAAGAGCAGAACCTAGAGCAGGTTGCACAGGATGGTGTCTAGATGCTCACCTGGGGAGGAATAAGCTCATGGAGCAGGACAGGTTAGGGGCTGATCTGATGGAAAGCAGTTCAGTGGAAAAAGACTAACAACCTGTGCAGGGAAGAAATTCCTCCTGTCATCCAATCTAAAACTCCCCTGATGCAACTCGAGGCCGTTTCCTCTTGTCCTCTCACTGGTAACCCTGGAGAAGAGACCAACCTCAACCTCACTCCAACCTCCTTTCAGGTAGCTGCAGAGAGAGAGAGAGAGGAGGTCTCCCCTCAGCCTTCTCCACACTAATCAACCCCAGCTCCCTCAGCTACTCCTCATCACACTTATTCTCCACAGTCCTCTCCAGCCTCCTTGCCCTGCTCTGCACACACTCCAATGCCTCTGGGTTCTTCTTGGTGTCAGGGGCCCAAAACTGATCCCAGGACTCTAGGGGTGGCCTCTCCAGTGCTGAGGACAGGAGCATGATCTCTTCTCTGCTCCTCCTGCTCACATCATTGCTGGTCCAAGCCAGGATGCTGTTGGCCTTCTTGGCCACCTGGGCGCACTGCTGGCTCCTGCTCAGTCGACTCTGGACCAGCGCCCCCAGGTCCTTCTCTGCCAGGCACCAATCCAACCGCTCTGCCCCAAGCCTAGAGATCTGCATGGGCTTGTTTTGACCCAAGTGTAGGAAACATGACAGTAGACAGTCATTAATCCCACAGAACGACACCTCACTTGAAGGCAGTGCTGTCCCCATTGCTCTGCAGACACAACTCATGGCAGTGTTCTCTGATGCTTCACAAATTAGATCAGGCCACCACCATCACCAGTTAAACTATATACTGTGGCCAATCCAGAGGAGAGGCTTCATGTGCACCAAGGTAAAACAAGTCCATTTCTTTTAAACCTGCTCTGAAGATCAGATAGTAAGCCAACTTTACAGCTAAGCCAGAAAAAAGTGGTTGGGGTTTTTTTTTTGCTGGTCCAAGTTTCTGCTCAGAGTGTGGAATTGAATGCTATAACTTGAACTAATCTGATCAGTTAGGTGCCACTGAAAAAGGGAGGCTCTGCTTCCACCACTTATCCTGGCCACATGTTCTCTCTATCCTTCCCCTGTATCAGCTCTCATGCTTCTCCATCCAGCATTAAACCAGTGTGGATGGAGAAATAAAAGGACTTGCAACTAAACAAACAGGTTCAAAAGAGTCCCAGAGGACAATACAAGGGGTGGAGGAAGATGATGTTGCAGCAGCAGGGAGATGTTGGGCAGCTGAGCCCAACAATCAGGCCCTCTGCCCCAGATGGTTCAATCACAGAACCACATAATCATGAAGGTTGGAAGAGACCTTTAAGATCATCAAGTCCAACCATACCTATCACCCCCATGCCACTAAACCATGGCCATAAGGAAAACATCTAGATGTTTCTTAAGCCCCTCCAGGGATGGTGAAACCACCACCTCTCTGAGCACCCTGGGCCAATGCCTAACAACCCTTGTAGGGAAGAAATTCCTCCTTATGTCTAAGATAATCCTTAGCAGAGGTAACAACAAGGAGCAAGTGCTTCATTCTTTATGCTGGCTGTTTAAATGGAATGTTAGTCAGTTAAGTATCCAGAGCCTGATTACATGCTGCCTAGGTTCTACAGGCAATAGAATCATAGAATCGTTTGGGTTGGAAGGGACTTCTGGAGATCATCTAGTCCAAGCCTCCTGTAGTGGGCAGGGACAGGGACAGGATGGGATAAATAGTTCATCAGAGGGTTATCCTGGTTTCTCACCTTTACATGCTTCCTGTAATGTGACTTGTGTAACACAGATAAGATCTTCCAGCATAGAGCAGAGCTGCCTACAACTTCCTTACCTTCCTTGCACTCCTTTATTGCATTCCCCAATTCTTAGCTGATTTTAATCCTCCACTGCACATGTTTCGGTTGCACAGCTGGAACTGAAATGGGTCAGCAGTGTGGCTGAGCAATAAGCTAGGGAGAAGCAAGGTATCACAGCTACAGAGCATCACTCCTGTCCTCCTCCAACTCTGGACAGATGTGTGAGCTAGCAGATCACAACCAGATCTATTCGCAATGGAGACAACAGAATAGTTTCTTCTCCCTCCCTCATTCCTTCCCCTGATGCTGATACTCTTGGCAAATACTAATAACACCAACCAAAAAGCATCTGCAACAAGGTAACTCTGAAGATCACTCCCCAAACAGTGCCTCAGGAGGTTTTTCTACCAGTGCAAAAAGCTAGAAGTTATTTGGTTAAATAGTTTAAGAGATGACCTTTCCTAAGCCCAGAAATTCCAGGAGTTAGAATGTGGGAACCAAATATCAGGAGTTAAGAGAAATGTAAGCTGACCTTCTTAGCAAGAAGCATGATTTAGAAAGAAGGAAACAACAGTGTGGAATGCTCTGTTGGGAGTGTGAGAACAAAACAGATTAGAACACTATCTCTTGACCATGAGACTGATTGCATGTACTGAATAAAACATTCTGAAGGGTAGTTGGTTGTAAACAGAGAAAAATCTCATTTAAACAATGTATTTGGAGACAATAAATATGGGGTCCACCTTGACTGAGCAGCTCTCTGCTCTTAGGGTGCTCACCCCTTCAAGCAAACCAGACTTGGGTATGTTAATTCTTCAGCACAGCCTCCCCAATTCCACCTGGACCAAAACCAGCAGACTAGAATAATGAAGGTGGAAGCTTTCTGATCCACTGTTGTCCCACTTGCCCCTTCTCTGACAGCACATGCAAACACCAGCAGGACCAGACTATGGAAAGCAGACCTGCAGGAAGAGTTGGAGTCTCATTACAGTTAGGCACGTGAAGAAACAGTGAAACAGGTAGAAGAATTTCAGTGATTTTCTTGATCACAATGACCACAAACAACTCTGTATTCAGTCTGCAACACCCTGATGGTTAGGCATCTTATTACTCATTTTTAACGCAAAATTACATTAACGTGAAACTTGATCCTGGTTTAGAACAGAAAACCAGAGGTGAATAATTTGCCCAAGTTATTTCATAAATCAGAAATAACTAAACCTTTTCCCAAGTGTCTTTACCTGTAGTGAGGTAAGCAGTTTGACCACAGCCAGCCGTTTCCAGACTGCCATGCACCTGAACACCCAGATGTGTCTGATTTCAACCCACTACATCCCACACCACACTTCCACCAGGGTTGCACAACTTTTGGGGTCTCCACTCCCAAACCACAGCATCAAACATCCAAGGTGAGGGAGTTAAGATCCTCAGCACTTGGCTCCCGTCACGAGGGAAGCAGAAGCAACGTGGCCCACTTGCATCTGCAGGACAGCATCCCTTCTGGAGAGCAGGGAATCCCTTAGTCCCGGCTATAGATGAGCTGTAGGGTTGCAGGCATGGCCATAGGTGGCTACAGCTGCAAGTAGTGAATACCTGAGCTACTTTAAATCGCGGCACAGAGAAGCTGCTGGCTCCCAGCCTCCTGCAGCCCTACCGACATCCCAGACACTGCCAGGGATGCTTGGGCATAGGATGCTCCCCTCCACAAACTACAACTGGAAATCCATTAACTTCCAGCCTGGTAGGGAGTTAGTTTCAGCACCATTAACTTCAGCTGGAAGTTTACAAAGCCTCGGAGCACACAGAGCATCCAATAGCTTCCAACTGCCGCCGGGTGCCCCCCGGACCCCTCCTCGGCGGCAGCAGGAGTGAGGACCCAGCCCCGCTCAGGGGAGGTGGGGGACACGGCACCAGTACCCCTGCCACGGGCGGGAACTGCCCCGGAGGGACCCCACGGGATAGCGGGACGGGCAGCTGGAACGGGGGGAGACAGGGAGGGAGGGCGGG
>VWZO01016871.1:11396-25043 GCA_013396975.1 Bucco capensis | reverse complement strand
AATTGCTTCACCTCACTCAAATTTACAGTCCTGGCTCAGCACTTGTTATAGGGTATGTTCTTCCGAATTTGTCCTCTCAGACCAGGACAGCATTTCACAGGGGCTGCAATGGATTTCTTCCAATCACCTCCTCTCCCACCTACCCCAAATCCCTGCTATCTTCCTAGCACCTAAAAATCCATCTCTTTACTTCTCGCCCATCTCAGGGACCTCATCTGGCAATACGGAGATTTTTAGGCACTGATCTTAACCGCTCTCCAGTCTCTCTCCATCCAGAAGTTTTTTCCTCTCACATTTGTTATTTAAGTGAAAAAAAATCAACTCAGCCGCCACTACACACCGATTGAAGAACCCGTTGGCCACGAGAGTGATCGACAGCAGGAGGGGGCGGTGCCTGTGGCTGGAGTCAGGGCCGCGGCAACCGAGCGAGATGGAGATGGAGATGGAGAGAAGAAAGGAATGGGAATGACCCGAGGAAGGGTTTTCTGTGGAAATAGAGTGTTCCTGATGGATGCATCAAGGGCGCTGCTGCCTCTGGGTCTGTGGAACACAAGTCTGTTGAGGAGCAGCTGAGAGAACTGGCGTCGGTTAGCCTGGAGAAGAGGAAGCTCAGGGGAGACCTTATCTCTCTCTCCAACTCCCTGAAAGGAGATTGGAGTGAGATGGCGGCAGGTCTCTTCTCCCAGGGAACAAGTGAGAGAATGAGAGGAAATGGGCTCAAGTTGCGCCAGGGAGTGTTTAGGTTAGACATTGACGGCCCTGGCAAGCTTCAGCAGGGGGCTGATATCCGAAGGACCCTTCCAACCCGCACCGTGCTGGATTCTGTTAACTTGTTGCAGCACTTCAGTGCTTAAATGAGCCTATAAAAATTTGACAGACTTTTTAGCAGGACCTGTTGTGACAGGACAAGGGCTGATGGTTTGAAACTAAAAGAAGGAGGTTCAGATTAGATGGAAGGAAGAAATTTTTCACACTGANCTGGGTCTGTGGAACACAAGTCTGTTGAGGAGCAGCTGAGAGAACTGGCGTCGGTTAGCCTGGAGAAGAGGAAGCTCAGGGGAGACCTTATCTCTCTCTCCAACTCCCTGAAAGGAGATTGGAGTGAGATGGCGGCAGGTCTCTTCTCCCAGGGAACAAGTGAGAGAATGAGAGGAAATGGGCTCAAGTTGCGCCAGGGAGTGTTTAGGTTAGACATTGACGGCCCTGGCAAGCTTCAGCAGGGGGCTGATATCCGAAGGACCCTTCCAACCCGCACCGTGCTGGATTCTGTTAACTTGTTGCAGCACTTCAGTGCTTAAATGAGCCTATAAAAATTTGACAGACTTTTTAGCAGGACCTGTTGTGACAGGACAAGGGCTGATGGTTTGAAACTAAAAGAAGGAGGTTCAGATTAGATGGAAGGAAGAAATTTTTCACACTGAGAGTGGTGAGACCCTGGCCCAGGATGTCCAGAGAACTGGGAGATGTCACATCCCTGGGTCCATTCCAGGTCATGTTGCTTGGGGCTCTGAGCAACTTTCTCTAGTTGCAGGTGTCTCTGCTGGCTGCAGGGAGGTTGGACTAGATGTCTTTTGAAGGTCCTTTCCAACCCCAAACATTCAGTGGTTATATGATTAGGAACAATTTCATCCCCAGAAGGGTTGACAAGGCCTGGCCTAGGCTGCCTAGGGCAGTGATGGAGTCATGATCCCTGGAGGGTTTTAAAAGATATGTAGATGTGGTACTGAGGGACACGGTTTAGTGGTGACTTTGTAGTGTTGGGTTAATGGCTGGACAGAATCACAGAATCATTATAGTTGGAAGAGACCTCTAAGATCATCAAGTCCAACCATCTACCTGTCACCCCCATGCCACTAAACCATGGCCCTAAGGAACACATCTGGATGTTTCTTCAACTCCTCCAGGACGGTGATTCCACCACCTTCCTAGGTAGCCTGGGCCAATGCCCAACAACCCTTGCAGGGAAGAAATTCCTCCTGACATCCAAGATAAACCTCTCCTACTGCAAATTGAGGCCATTTCCTCTTGTCCTCTCACTGGTAACCCTGGAGAAGAGACCTAATGCCATCTCATTCCAACCTCCTTTCAGAGAGTTGGAGAGAGAGAGAGAGAGAGAGAGAGAAGGTCTTCCCTCAGCCTCCTCTTCTCCACGCTAACCAAGTCCAGCTCCCTCAACTGTTCTTCATCACACTTATTCTCCAGAGCCCTCCCCAGCCTCTTTGCCCTTCTCTGCACACACTCCAATGCCTCTGTGTCCTTCTTGGCATGAGGGGCCCAAAACTGAACCCAGGACTCTAGGGGTGGCCTCAGTGCTGAGTCCAGAAGGATGATCACTTCTCTGCTCCTCCTGCTCACATCACTACTTATCTTCCAAAGCACATTTTTCACATCATAAATTAAAATCTTATGTTTATCTTCAAGAACCTGTGCACATCTGCCCTGGTCTGATATCCTGGATGTCATACTCTGACTATAATTTACTGTGTTGGTTTTCATCTTCACCACTTCTGTTCTCTTCCACTAGTAGTTACTCTTTTTTCTATACTAAACTAGGCCATGAAATCTTTCTGAGAGACACACACACATATATATATGTATAGATATGCACCCTAATATATGCATGTATATGTACCCACACCCTGGAGAGGAGCAGACTGAGGGGGGATCTGATCAATGCTTATCAATCCTTAAAGGATGGGGGTCAGGAGGATGGGGCCAGGCTTTGTTCTGTGGTGCCCAGGCACAGGACTAGAGGCAATGGGCACAAAGTAGCACCCAAGAAGGTCCATCTGAACATGAGGAGGAACTTCTTTCCTTGGAGGGTGGTGGAGTACTGGCCCAGGCTTCCCAGGGAGGTGGTGGAGTCTCCATCTCTGGGGAGATTCTAAAGCTGACTGGACACCCTTGTGTGCAACCTGCTCTAGGTTGTCCTGCTCTGGCAGAGCTTTGGACTAGATGATCTGCAGAGGTCCCTTCCAACCCCTAACAGTCTTTGACCATATAATGCACACACTGTATCTATACTCAAATATGGCTCAAATAAGTCCTGTAGATGCTACACCAATAGGCATGTTCATGCAGTGCTCTGTTGCCATTGGGTTTGTATATTTTTTTTTTTGCAAGACTGGTTCTCTGGAAAGTGGATTTTTTTCAGGGTCACTACTTCATTATTTAAGTAATAACGTCTTGGAGACCAGTAGAGTATGAAGAGAAGACAATGATTTCTTCAAAACACCTCAATGTGGAGGTCTTGATGTTTTCATCCTGTCATCATATATGCAGCAAGTGGTAAGACAGAGTCTGTACGAAAATGAAGACAAGGAAATACAAGGAAAAATGTATGAGCATCATGAAGAGAGTTTGTGCTTTTAGTTAGCCAGTGCACTCATCCTCCTCCTCACAGATCCCTGTTCCCTTAACACAATCTGCCATTGCTCAGAGTTTTTTACTTTCCCTCTGTTCGGGTTGCTGGGGGATTTTTCGGTTGGTTGATTATTTTGTTGTTGTTGTTTGCTTTTTCTTGGGTTTTGGATTTGTTTTTGAGGGGTGGGTACTTTCCCTCTCTCTCCAGCTCCCTAAAAGGAGGTTGGACTGAGATGGGGGTAAGGGTGATATGGGGGTAGGAGTGGCATGGACCCAGGGATGTGACATCTCCCAGTTCTCTGGACATCCTGGGCCAGGGTGATAAGACCTGATGTTTGGAGTCAATACCAAGGATTGGTATGCATAGCAAGGTCACTGGCAAATGCTGTGTACTCTGTTGGGGGTGCAGAGTAAAAGGCTGCACCTGCAGGGAGGAGAGGACAGTCCATGTTACCCTAAAGTGCTCAGCTAGGGATTCCTTTCCATGTACGTTGTATTTAGGATTAAGCTGAAGGATCATGAGGGTCAAGCTCCTCATCAGTGTCAAGTGTCCAAGTCAGACTGTGTCCATTCTGCCTTCAATCCCATTCCATCAGTTACTGAATCCAGCCCCTGAATCACAGAATCACACAGAATCTCAGACTGTTAGGGGTTGGAAGGGAGCTCTGGAGATCATCTAGTCCAACCCTCCTGCTGCTGAGTCCAGCCTGGGACTTGTGCCACAGCATCAGCAGTGATAGTGACAGGGTTGCTATTGAGGGGGTTGGATTCAGTATTAGTTTTGTATTATATATTTTTTTGTTATTATTTTAATTAAAGTGCTCTAGTGTTCTTTTCCAATCCACAAGTTTCTCTCCCTTATTCCCTTTCCCTTCCCCTGAAGATGTTCCTCAGCAGCAGCACAGTTACTGAATGAACATCCTCAGCAAAGACTAAGCAAAACAAAAACCTCAATCTTAGTTATGACTAGGGACAAATCTTTCTTTGATTACAGAGAACTACAGTCAGGAAGGAGTTGTTTGTAAAGTCAAAGCCTTGTTGCTCAGATGCCTATGAGTCTACTTCTGATCTTCTGATGCTTCTTTTTGGTCAGTTGGTTCAAGATAAGTCCCAAGCCATCCCAGTTGAGGTTAAGTGGTTCATCTCAAGTCCAGTAGAGATGATTTATGGAACACTGTACATTTTGTTTTTCAGTGCCTCACAGTTGTATTCCAGGACACAAGGTCATGAGTAGATAGGAGGCAGAAATTGGACGCAGTTGTGATAAGTTGGTCCTGGCCATGGTGCCTTCAGATCTTTGTTACTACTTGAAAGGCAGTATCAGGCTGTAAAACTCAGGAGATGTTCTCAGAGGCTAAAGGTGACCTACAGGCTCACAAATAGGAAGATTTGGAATCAAAAATATTGTTTACCTGCTAACTAGGCAGCCTGCAGAATATGTATGTACTTTATACTTCAAAATGTTTTTTTTTTAACTTGGAGATTTTTATGACCATTTACCAGCTCTGAGTGACTGAAAACATGTTGGTTGCCCGTGGCTAGCCCATTGAGATTCCCATAAAGTTGAGCTCAATTAGGAAAAGAGACTAAATTTTAGTTACAGTAGTAAGCCACGGTTTTTCTGTAGTGTAGAAGTCAACATTCTTTATCTTAAGCTTAAATAATTGTTGTTAATACTGGTGGAGAGACAAGCATACAATACAATTCCAGAATCCCATCATGGTGGTGGTTGGAAGCGACCTCTGGACATCATCTAGTCCAACCCCCCTGCTCCAGCAGGGTCACCTCCAGGTGGATTTGGAATCTCTCCAGAGGAGGAGACTCCACAACATCTCTGGGCAGCCTGACCATATAGCATCTCTTTTCCACTGTTGAGCTCCTGGCGCCTTCACTGCAGCCAAACCCTGTGGCCCAAGACCTCCTCCGTTGCTCTGCAGTGGCTCTAAGCTCATGCCTTCTCCTGCTCTGTAGGGAATAAGGCTTCAGGATCTACTGGGTTTGGGTCAGGATGCCAGGTGGGATTAGTTACCTGCATTTGGCCAGGCTGACCATGTCTGGTTGCAGGATGAAAAGTTATGGCACAAGAAGACGGCCTGAAGGGCTTGAAAAGAGCTTGTTGATTGATGTCATTGGTTGCAACTACAAGGATGCAGTGCTTGACTTCAGAATTTATGAGAAATAACCCCAAAACCCAGAGAGATGAGGGAGTGTTGAATCATAGGTAGAGGAGTGACCAGCAGCGTGCACAGGTGGCCAAGAAGGCCAACAGCATCCTGGCTTGGGTCAGCACTAGTGTACTAGTAGGACTAGGGCAGGGATTGTCCTCCTGGACTGGGCACTGGAAGGCCACACCTTGAATCCGGGGCTCAGTTTTGGGCTCCTCACTCCAAGAAGGACACTGAGGTTCTGGAGTGTGTCCAGAGAAGGGCAATGAAGTTGATGAAGGTTCTAAAGTACAAGTGTTGAGGGAACTACTTTACTACAAGTAAAGTACTTGTTCTAAAGTACAAGCAGCTTTGGGAACTGGGGTAGGTTAGTGTGGAGAAGAGGAGGCTCAGGGGAGACCTTATCACTCTCTACAACTCCCTGAGGAGGTTGGAGCCAGGTGGATGTAGGTCTCTTCCCGCAAGGAGCAAGAGATATAACAAGAAAAAATGGCCTCAACTTGTGCCAGGGGAGGTTTAGGTTGGACATTTTCTTCCTCAAAAAAATTGTCAAACTCTAGCACAGGCTGCCCAGGGTAGCGGTGGAGTCATTAACCCTGGAGGGGTTTGAAAGACATGGAGATGTAGTGCTGAGGGGCAAAGTGCTGGTTAAGGGTTGGACTCAACGATCCTAAAAATCTCTTCTGTGATAGAATCATAGATTTATTTTGGTTGGAAGAGACCTTTAGGGGCAGAAAGCAATCAGGGACTTTATTAATTAACAGGCTGTGAACAAACTTCTACAAGTAGTTTAGCCAAGATCAAATACATAGCAATAAAATAATATGTCCATTTGCCCTCTCAGTGACAGATTTCCAACTATCAGTGCAATTAATTCCCAGCTCCTCAGCGAGGTGACTTTCAATGGTGAAAGTAAACCCCTATATGAAAAAAAGATTAACTGACCACAGGATTCTCTTTACTTGTCAGCAGCATTACTTCAGCTTTTGGGCTGTTTGGATCTAAGAACACATCTGTGCCAATGGCTTGAGTACTTGAGCTGCTACCAGAACAGGCAGAAAAAGTCACTCTTTAGCCCAAGACTGTAAGAAATTAAACACTGTGTTCCCAAACTATCCTGGAAGGAATGACAGTGACCTCTGTTTCCATCACCTTTTAAACTGGAAGCAGAGCAGCACAGGGCATGATGTTCCTAGGAGGGAGAAGCTATGCTGAAAAAGCCATCTCCATAATGGCAGATTTCTTATCTGTGGCCATGTCATCTGAGGCTTGTGTTGGAACACTGACTTCCTGGTGGCTAACTTCTCTTAATCAGTGTACATTCTAGATATTAGAAATATCTTCTCTGCTTGTTACCAACAAGCAATGTAAACAGCCCTGTTGTTAGTTGTTTTTTTTTCCAAGAGAACAGGCAGAAAGAGTTGGGATTGTCCAGCCTGAAGAGAAGGTTTCAGGGAGACCTTACTGTAGTCTTGCAAAATGGAGGGAGAGAGACCCTTTGCCTGGTCAGAAAGCAACAGGACAAGGAGGAATAGTTACAAACTGAAGGAGGGGAGATTTAGATTGGATGTTAGGAAGAAATTCTTCACTCAGGGGGTGGTGAGATGCTGGCACATGCTGCCCAGAGAGGTTTTGGATGCTCCATGCCTGGCAGTGTTCAAGGCTGGGTTGGATGTATCCCTGGGCAACCTGGTCTAGTGGTTGACATTCCTGCCCATGGCAGAAGGGGTTAAACTAGATGATCTTTAAGGTCCTTTCCTACCCAAACCATTCTATGATCAAAGACACAGATGTGGTGCTGAGGGACATTGTTTGCTGGTGGCCTGTCAGTGCTGGTTAATGGCTGGACTTGATGATCATAAAGTTCTCTTCCAACCAAAACTATTCTGTGGTTCTGTGTGCATGAATAGATACGATTTTAAGAATTCACTTTAATACACCAATGTTTGAGATTGACACCGTCAAACATTTGTTTATGAAGAAATATCTCCAGTGCTGTTATTGATGCAGATGTTATTAGATACACAGCCAGGTGGTCTTCTCCTGGGCAAGCTGTTTAATTTTTACTATGCTTGTAGGTGAATCCTGTTTTCAGTCTTTTGAGGAGCAGGAGGAAGAGACACTGCACCTTGGTACAATCTTTCCTTGTGTGTTCTCCTAGTGAGTTCTTTTCACTTCACTTCTGTCTCACACTCAAGCTGTTGGAGATCACCCTTAATCTCCATTTGGGCACCCAGAAGACGGCAAACACCCCCTTAATGATGTCTTTTAAAATGTTTGATGTCTCTGGAGTCCCAAAGAAGATGTTCTCTAGTGATGGAGAGCAGCGTCTCAGACCTGGTCCCAACCTAGCGACAAATGTCCTTCTAACCAGGTCTTGGTGACTTCAGGGAGAACTTTCTCTCTCCCTCTCTTCCCCAAATGTCCTGCTTGAACTGAATAACCATTCCCAGATGTCTTGCTGAAGTTGGTTTATTTCTGCATTTATATTTGTTTTTAGAGATGCTGCATTTCCTTATGGAAAGGAAAACTCCTGAATGACTTAGTTACCAAGTTTTCAGAGAAATTTTAGTAACATTCATATACATAGTATGAGTTAATAGTACGTAGATAGGAAAACAGAAATATGGTGTTTTCTTGCTTAAACTATATCACTCATTAATTAAAAGAGCAGAAGTAACACAGTACATTGAAGAGTCTACGCTGAAAAAGATAGAAAACACCAAAAATAACAGCTTGTAAGTAGCCCAGAAATACAAAATGTTATGTCAAAATTATTTCATGAAGTCCTAGGTCCAATCAATGCAGGAAGTGAAATCAAAGCAATTTTCTGAAGGGCTTCAAAATTTAAAGTACTCAAGTGACTAATGCTTCTATATCTGTTTGCCTCTGGTTTTCATCTGCACTTCTTTCACATGAGAAGAAAATCAAAATGCTTTCCACTCCTACATTTGCATCTGCTGGAGAGGGAACAACATCAGAAAGTCAAGTGCCTGCTCCCCTGCTCTCATCATTAATCTGCCCTGGAAAGCGCAATCCACAGCCAATTATGCCCAAATTTGATCCTTCGGGAGCAAGGGCTTCAAATTCCCAGTACATCCCTCTGACATCTGTCCTGATGGAATCAGCTCCTCCCAAGCTTAGAGAAAGATGTGTGTCTACACCACAACAGCAGGGAGATGCACTCCAGGCATTTGGGGTTTGCCACTGAAGATACTCAGCCATAGCATGTTGCTCCTTGAGGAACCTCGCTCTTCATTCAGCTGAAAAATCATAGAATCATAGAATGGTTTGGGTGAGAAGGGACCTTCAGAGGTTGTCTAGTCCAACCCCCACTGCAGTCAGCAGGGACAACTGCAACTAGGGCAGATTGCTCACAGCCCCAAACAACATGACCTTTAATAGTTTCAGGGATGGGGCATCTATCACCTCTGTGGGCAACCTGGGACAGTGTCTCACCACCCTCAGTCAAAAATATTTCTTCTTCTATATAGTCTAAATCACCTCTTTTACTTTCAAATCATCACCCCTTGTCTTGTCACGACAGGTCCTCATAAAAAGTCTCTTCCCATCATTCTTCTAGGCCTCTCAAGGCTGCAGAAAGTTCTTCCTGCAGCCTTCTCTTCTCCAGGGTGAACAACCCTAAATCTCTCATCCTGTCCTCACAGCAGAGAGCTTCCAGCCCTTGGACCATTTTTGTGGCCTCCTCTGGCTCTGCTCCAAAAAGTCCATGCCCTTCTTGTGCTGAGGACTCCAGAGCTGGCCCCAGCAGTGCAGGTGAGGTCTCCCCAGAGCAGAACAGAGGGGCACAATCCCCTCCCTGACCAGCTGCTGGCCGTGCTGCTAGGGATGGGCCCAGGACACGGGCTCTACGCGCAATTTACCACCTCATGTCCAGCTTTTCAGCTATGTTTGCTTGTTTTCCTTTGGAAAAAAAAAACTGCCTGTGGAAGTTTATTTCTGAAGATTCTCCTACAAGCAAGATTGGCTCCTCACACCAAGAGGGACACAGAGGCTTTGGAGGGTGTGCAGAGAAGGGCAAGGAGGCTGGGGAGGGCTCTGGAGAATAAGTCTGCTGAGGAGTTGCTGAGGGACCTTCCCTGAAAGGAAGTTGGAGTGAGATGGGGGTAGGTCTCTTCTCCAGGCTTCCCAGTGAGAGGATAAGAGGAAATGGCTTCAAGTTGCCCCAGGGAAGGTTTAGGTTTGACATAAGAAAAAATTTCTTCCCCCAAAAGTATGTCCAGCCGTTGCCCAGGCTGTCCAATGAGGTGGTGGAATCACCATTTCTGAAGGGGTTCTAAAGCCACAGAGATGTAGTAAGGGACACAGTTTAGTGGTGACCTGGCAGTGCTGCTTAATGATTGGACTTCATGACCCTAAAGATCTTTTCCAACCTAAAGGCTTCTATGATTCCATCACTCAAAACCTCTTTTTTCCCCATTGCCTATGGTATTCTGATGTACTGGAGTAATCTGACAGCTGCTGACAGAGCAGTTGGTAAATACTCGTGGTCTCCAGAGATGGTGATGGAAACACCATGCTGCAGAGGTGCACCCTACTGATAGGGTCAAACAAGTATCTTCATGGAGCCACTGTGTAAATTGTGATCCTGGTTATATCTGACTAGTTGTGGCTTTAAAACGAGAAAGATTCTCTTATCTTGGGCCAGCTGTTCTATGCTTGATAAAGATGTATTATGGGTGAGAGCTACGGTCTGCACACAGGCAAGTTTTGGTCACACTATAGCAGATGGAGGCAACCACAGCTCAACTGGTGAGGGTCCATGTCCTCATCTCCATGGGGTGCCTGTTAGGTGGAGTTGGCTCTCAGCATGTACCAGCCTGAAGGAGGCATAAGGAATGCTCAGCCCTTCCTGGTTTTATGTGCAGACCAAGGGTCTCCAGCTGCAATGTCACATGCATAGGGTTGACAGTACTCTGGAAAGAAACCACAGAATCAATCACAGAATCATGCAGGTTGGAGAAGACCTCTAAGATCATCAAGTCCAACAATCTGCCTATCACCCCCATGCCACTAAACCATGGCCCTAAGGACCACATCTATACATGGATTTAAAGAATATCTATGATCCCCCATCCCATACCTCCTGTGTTGTCACCAGGATTGCTGTGGCTATTGATGCACCCCAAAGAAACCTCTCAAAGAACCAGCAGATGCTAAACCAGACTCTTTCTGCTGTTTTTTTTTCTGCTTGATCACACCCTTTGACTGGTTGAGAGCACAGCCAGAGGTTGGAGGCAACAGTGGAGCTGTGTCTTTTGATGGAACTGCTGACACGTGTTGGTCTCAAGTGCACAGGTGAGGACAGCTGGAGTGACCTGAGCTACCATGAAAGTGGAGGCAACCAGGAATTCTCTATTTACTGGGTTTTTGTCTCGTTTCCTGCCCAGTTCCAGCCCCAGAAGAGACACATCTGTGATCTCCCAGGGATCTTGCAGTAGGCACCCTGCAATTCAAAGGAGAATTCAGCCCTAGATCTCACCCTCCTTCTCCCCCTTTGCTGTCCTGCTGTGTCTGTTTAATGCAAACAGACTTGGTAGACATGGAGAAAATCTTTCCTTCAACTCTTCCAGCAGCAGTTTCCTTCCATTTGGCACAAATTCGTGTTACAGCTTTGAACTTGTTTTCCAGTGCTGTTTATGCACCTTCTACAGACCACCACGGAAGGAAGTAAATTTGGTTGCTACATCCATGCAGAGCAGCTGGAACACTGCTGAAAATATGAAACACTCTTTTAGGTGCTGCACCACTGACTTGACTTCAAAGCTCACACAACTAAGCATCAATTTGCCTCCTGTACTGAAACAGAACACAAGGCCTCAAGTTGCCCCAGATTGGATGCCAGGAGGAATTTCTTCCATGAAAGGGTTGTTAGGCATTGGTCCAGGCTGTCCACCGAGGTGGTGGAGTCACCATCCCTGGAGGGGGTTAAGAAACATCTAGATGTTCTACTTAGGGCCATGGTTTAAGTGGCATGGGGGTGACGGGTAGATGGGTCAATGCCTAACAACCCTTGCAAGGAAGAAATTCCTCCTGACATCCAATCTAAACCTCCCCTGGTGGAACTGGCTCCATCCATTCATGCACTTAAACCTCATCTGAAGTGCAATCCAAAGCTCAGATATTTTCCTGACTCAGTGCCAAGAGATGATTGACATATTTCAGTGTTGAAGCAGCAGCAGAAGAAAGGTTGAGGCAAGGGTGATTGAGGCAAGGGTATTCAAGTAATTGAATTGCTGGGTCGCAGCAGGAGCCAGGGCTGTGTAAACCTGGAGAAACTGCTTTTTAGAGTCAAAATATCAGTTTTATTTTTAATATTATTATTCTGCTATGATATTTTTATATTGTTTTTATCCTGGTTTCAGTGCTTCTCCTCTGGCAGGATATTTTGTTTACTACAGATTCACAAAGCTGTCATTCTTGTACCTTCCACTAACAAACACCTTGTGGTGGTATCCATGTGCTCACTAAAAGGGTTCTGGGTAGACATGGCATTCCTAAACATTTAGGAGGATGGAGGAGCACACAGAACCTGCCTGAATAACTCCAATTTCAAATCATTTAGCAGAATGGAGAAAGCTGGACAGAATCTGCCTGCCAGGCTTTGTTCTGTGGTGCCCCGGGACAGGAATAGAGGCAATGGGCACAAACTATCACCCAGGAAGTTCCATCTGAACATATGGAGGAACTTCTTTCCTTTGAGGGTTGTGGAGCACTGGCCCAGGCTGCCCGGGGAGGTGCTGGAGTCTCCATCTCTGGAGAGATTCCAAACCCAGCTGGATACCATCCCGTGCAAGCTGCCCTAGGTTGTCCTGCTCTGGCAGAGGGGTTGGACTAGATGATCTCCAGAGGTCCCTTCCAACCCCTACCAGTCTGTGATTCTGTGAACTCGTTGCCTGTATTGGCCTGTGGTGACAGAGCCATTCTGGGAGCAGATCAGTGTCTACAGCTCTTGTGTATCCCCACTCTACTCTTACTGCTGCAGAAAGCGCACCTCACCCATTCTAGTGCAAGGTCTAGAGACTGGGGTAACATCAACTGTCCCTGGCAGCAGGGTCAGACCCAGAAACATCATCCTCTTCTGTCCCTCACCTGCTTGTCTCTGTCATGGTATCCCCCCCTCTTTTTAGGGGGTAGATGGACAAATAACAGCTTAACCATAAAAAAAGTGTTTCTAAGAGTTGTTTTCTAGACAATGGACACTCTGCAGCTCTGTACTCTGTCTAAATTGATTTGGAAACAGCACCAGATCAGTTAATACCAAGGCTGTTCCCACCACTGGCTGTTGCGTCCTCCAGACTCTTCAGCAATCACTTCTTGTGCCACTCCTTCTTCAGTAATTCAAAACAAAAGCTTATCTAGCAGAAGTACCACAAAGAGGCCTGCCAGACAGTGGTCTGGAGGTGTCACCAGCAGTTTTCCTCTGCAGATTTCACTTTAGCAGCCAGGATGAGTGAGCTACAAGCCTAGAATCACAGAATGGGTGGGAAGGGCATTTCAAGGTCATCTAGCCCAACCCCCACTGCAGTCAGTAGGGACATTTGCAACTAGAGCAGATTGCTCACAGCCCCAAGCAACCTGACCTGGAATGCTGCCAGGGATGGGGCATCTAGCACCTCTGTTCTTCCATCTATCTCCCTATATCTCCTCTTTTAGTTTCAAACCATCAGCCCTTGTCCTGTCCCAATGGAGAAGGGACGTCTTCCTGCTGAGAAGATTGTGCACTCCATTTCCTGCCGGCAGCAACTCAGAATTCCTGTGGGGTGTGAGGGAAGGATAATTGGGATAACTGGGTCAGTGTCCTGCTCTTTGTGAAGGGAATCTGCCTGTTTTCCTTTCTCCTTTAGAAACAGAGGCTCCTCTAGGATATCGCTTCCCTGTTACCTCCAGCAGCATCAGAACAGTGGTGGTGCAAGAGATGAAAGAGTCAGAAGGGAAGGGAAACAGGGAAGGGAAGGGAATTAAGGAAGGAAGAGAAACAAGGGAAGGAAGGAACCAAGGGAAGCAGGGGAAGGAACCAATGGAAGGAACCAAGGGGGGAGAGGGAGAGGAGGAGCAGGAGGGGAAGGGGGGGAGGGGAAGGAGAGGGAGGAAGAAA
>VWZO01016870.1:0-53041 GCA_013396975.1 Bucco capensis | reverse complement strand
TTATTACTTATTATTATATTAATGTATTATTTATTATATTAATTTATTACTAAATTATTATATATTATTATATATTACTAAATTATATGTCCATAAGTACACATGATTGTCATTTTTAAAAGTTAACTTCTAAATGCCCTTATTTCCTGCTTAGAAATAACTGGAGTAAAAAAAATATCTGTGAACAGACTCTGAATCTGAGGTGAATGCATGCAGCCAAGTATGCTACAAAAAACTAAGGAGAGCACTGCTTAATGTAACCCAGCAGGTTCCATGGGAAGGGAAAAATTAATCAAGAAACAAGTTGATTGTGAACTATCTTTATAGGGGGAAAAAATAAAAGATCTTTCAGAGATTTAGTTGGAGGCAGAAAAAGTAGTGTGGGAGTCCAATTGTAGGAGTCATTAGAATATGATGGCTCTAGATTCCCTTCATATAACATGCCTGATTCTTCAGTCTTAGGTGTTTGAAGGAGTCCTGTTCTGAAAGAAGGTGCTTAAAGTACTTCACTTAACAGATGACAACAGCAATGCAAGGAGTTTGTAGCTATAATTTCAGCTGTAGATTGACATCAGCAGTTGGGATTTGGAGAAATTTCTTCCTTTCTACCTGAAGGCAAGGGATAAAATTTTCCAAGACAGACACTAGAGCTTGTTTTTTTTTTTTTTAATGGGGTTGTGGTTCTGAGAAAACTAAGGCAATAAAGAACAATTGAAGACAATAAAGGTTTTCAGAATAAAGTACTTTAACACAGTACTGAGAGCTCAGGGAATTCAAATTGCCCGTTTCCCCAATTAAAAATAACACTTTCAGGAAAGACATAGTTAATATATTTACAGAAGGATAGGTAGGTTTTTTTCCTGCTCAAAAGAACTCCCACAAGTTTTGCACAAAGAACTCTATTGGTATTCACTTTCTTGATGAGAGAGAGTTAACTCAGAGCCTTTAACAAATAAGACAGTCCATCTAAATAACAACTGTGGCCCTTAATATGAGGAATAAATTCAGCTCCTTAAATATTTTAAAACTCATTTTCAAAGCACTGCACATATACACAGTTGTACTGTAAAGTTCTTTTTAGCTTATTGTTCTTTCTTGGGGAGAAAAATACAAGAAATGCCTTAGTATTTCCTCCTGGGAATTCAAGGTCAGTTGTGTGCATATATGTGTGAGGTATAAGGTTTTCTATTTGTTTTGTTGGGTTTTATTGTTGTTGTTTTCCAAAGAGTTGGGGTGTTTGAGGGGTTTGGTTTGGGGGTGAATTTTGCAGAAATATTACTATTTTTCATAATTATGGTACTTAAAATACTAAAATACAATACTTGTGCAGAATACAGTAACAAATAAGGGAAATCAATGGCTGCACATGACAACACCCATCCTCCAAAATCAGTAAGCCTTAGAAGGATCACTAAGCAGATTTCCCTCTTATTTGGAGAGACACTGCTCTGTCACTTCTCAGCTATTTGCAAAGAACAAATTACTAAATCATAAATGCTACTAGTGTGTAACTCAATACTCCATAAAATTTAATTCTTATAACGGGAAAAAAGCCCACAGAATCCATGCTGATTTTTCTATCCCTTCACAACATTGCTGCCCACAGTGGCCATGTAGCCATAAAAAGTATCACTAAATCCATAGTTCAAGATTTTAACTTTCCTTTTTTCCCCCCCAAAACCTAGTAAAATCAAATTTATTCTTCAGAAATGAAAATGAATTGAAATTCAGAGATACTGCCCTAGTGAACTTCTCACAAGAACATCCACATCAAATCTGCAGGTATGATGCTCTGAAAAATGAAAGGGTATTGTAGAGACAAAAAGATGTAAAACCAAGAACAAAAATAAAGGCTAGAAATCCCTTGATTGCATTATTCTTTCATCCAAGTGCTCAATGAAATTTTAGATTCATATGAGGCAAGCAATGCCAAAANCCACAGGAGAACACAAGGGATTGTCAGACTGTGCCTGAGGCCAAAAATAAGTATTGAAAAAGAAAAAGTCATACAGTCTACAAACAATAAAAATACACCACTATTATTGGTATTAAGAGGTTTGTTTAAATTTGAAACTTCAAAATAGCCAGTTTGAAATTTTTATTCTTTAAATATCCCCTGATATTCTGTCACTTGTAAATAAAATTGCTCTTCTGTCATTCAGCTGCACATAAAAACCCTCCAAACATCATTATTTCAAGAAGAAATGTTTATTTACAAATTAATTTCAAAATTAAAAAAAATCCAGAACTATGAATTAAGAAATATTCAAAAGGAAAATACTCCTCTCCTCCAGCAGAAACAAAGAAAAGGCATCCAGACACTGCTGTTCTTATCTGTACATCTTCTTTCAGATATGGTTACTACAAGAGTTAAACCCTGGTTGCTCACATGAGATACTAATATAAAATTAACCTATATTAAAGTGTGTGAGACCATAAAAAGCTTGTAATTCTTTCTTCTTTCTTGAGAAGAAGGAAGAGTAATTTAGTCTATATTTATTTATCACAGCTTGTAGAGAAAAGCAACAGAAATATTGGATAAAGGACCCAGGCAGTATTTTTGTTAATTCAAAACAAATGAGATTATGGTAGTATCTACTGTTTAAATGAAATGGAATTATTTTTTGCAGATATTTCTTTTCTGGTGATTTTTTTTCTTGGAAACCTTTTTTAGGATCTGATTTTAGAGTCAGAGACACTTCTTTTAGGACCTAGTATGTAAGGCATTGCTTTCTCTAGAATCCTCCAGCTTCGTAATGATTCCTCCAAATCCAGTTCACTCCACTTCTAGAGCTTCAGGATGCTTACACATGTAGAAACAAACATCACCTCCAACCTATTTTTTTGTCACCAATTAAAAATTAATGCCTGAACACTGCATAGTATCAAGGTATATGTATATTGAAAAGATGATTCTTTATACTTTGTGAGCCCTTGGTCCAGTTTTGAATGAAAGTAAAGCCATGAAAGATGAAGAATTAAGCAAAATAGCCCTCAAACAAACAATAAAACAAAAGCAAACCCCAAACTCTTGTTTCTCTTAAGTCATCTATGCTTTAACTATTTTCTACCAAGGTAACACAAGCAGGGCTGGATAATATTACAGAGACTATAGGAGAAGGACACATTTCCCATGTTGATTGCAGGAAACATTCTAACATAAATGTTCTCTCAGCCAGAAAATATGTAAATATAGAGAATAACGGAGGAGCAGCTAAATTGATTTTGTAAATGCCTATCAAAACACCAAAGAGTATCTATTCTCAGCATTACTGAAGGGGCTTTCACTGTATATCTTACAGTACAATACAAGGTCAACTTGAAAGGTCGCAAAAAAACCAAGTTTCATAATTAACACTCTGGATAAACTAGAATAAACAAAGTTTCTTGTCTATAAATGCAACTATGCTAAAACCTTCCTTAATCCAAGTTTTGCAACAAAATTAAAATATTACAAACCTAACATTAAAAATACTTGATTAGAAGTCATATAGAATGGTAGGTGACACTCAAAGCTCAACAATTACATGAGGATGGAGAAGTAAAAAGCAAAAAGAAACAGAGTAATCATAAGATTTATAAACAGTGAAATGTGGACATTAAAACCAGCCACGTTTATGATAATAATGGTTTCAAGTTTTTAGACTACCCAAAGTATTTTCATTCTTTTTAACTTGAAGTTGAGTGTTCTTGCTCTCCTTTTTTACCTGTGCCTGAGGTGAAATAGCCTTTGATCATTTATGCAAGTTAACAAACACATTAGAGCAAGTAATTTGGAATGAAGGGACGTGGTACATATGACTGATAACAAAAACACTATTTTAAGGAATAAAACATAAACCCCCACAACCTTAAAATCAAGATGGTGAATTTATCTAATTTGAAGAATTGTCCATTCCCAGCAGCTCAGGGAAGATGTTTCCAAGAACACCTAGCATTGTTTTCTGCACAAAATCTGATACCTACCAAGGAGAAACAAAACCTTTTGGCTTCTTTCCCCAGGGCATTTTTAGGGCTCCCGAATGAAGGCAATGCTTCACTAGTGCTCCTGCAGTTGCAGGTAATTGGCAATCACTAACAGCAGGGTTCTGAGGACAATTTACTTTGTTAAAGTAGAAAAAAAACCCAACAAACCCCAAAACCCAACAAAACCAATTGAAAACAGAAGCCTCTTTTTCTTCTTTTATTTCTCTAAGCCTAATCCTGCAAACAATGGTAATGAATTCCAATTTAGCTTAGTTTCTACTAGGCAAGTCGTTGTATCAGTCAGTGACATGAAAAATTCCAAGACCTCAGCCATCAGAACAGGGATTTCTTATAGCTGCAAAATTCTGGATTTTAACGGCAAATTTAAAACAGCACTTAAACTAATTTAAAACAGCACTTAAACTAATTTAAAGCAGCACTTAAACTCATAAAATACAAGTTCAAAATATCCATCCAATATACACATACTATTATATTTTATTTTACAAGTGATATATTTGCAAATCACTGATGTATAAAACATGAAATACTCTGATCTTGTAACTGCAAATACAGTATCCCTCACAAAAAGGGAGGCTAACAGCAAAGTCTATGTTAGCAGAACCCAATATGACAGCTTATTGGACTTGAATTTTTATGAAGCTGAATTTAATTTAAGCAGTACTAGATGAATCCTATTGTAGTTAACAAACACAAGTCCTTTGGAAGTAATTTTTAAGTACCAGTATCTGTGGCTGCTCCTTTTAAATTGATTCAGTGAACATCCAAGAATTTTAAACAGTGGAGCTTTGTTTAAATATGCACTATTCAACTACCCAGGAAAAAAAAATAATTGGAAAAAAGAAATAGTACAAATGTCAATTGAAAAACAAAATCAATAGTAACACAGTACTTCTGATAATCTCCTCATTACCTAGAAAACTGAAGCACTTAGACTAACCTCATGACTTATTGAGCTCTTGCACTGCTCAGTGCTTTTTGCAAGCTCTCCCCTTGCCACAGCTAAACTGGACTATTGGAATGCAAAGTGAAGCATCAGCTCACAAAAGCTGTACAAGGAAGTATTAAGCAAAGCAAATCAATGTGGGTGAAATGAAAGAAAACAAATTAATTTGTGAAGAGCCTTCCTAAAGTAGGAACAGGAAGGTCAAGGAGTGCAGATTCATAGGATGCTATTTCTTGCATTCTTACATAGGCTATAGAGTTTGTCTGCTTCCTCTGAGTAAGTCAGCATATTTGGATCATTGCAGTTTAACCTCAATTTCTTTAAAGCCATAATAATAACAAGTACCTTGGATATGGGCTATGAATTGGACCAGAGCTGAAGTGGAAGTGGATCTCCTTTGTCTTACAAGTGATACAAGAGGCTCCTGTTGATGGAGGGTTAAAATGAGCATTCTATTTAAATTCTTGGTATTTTACTTGCTGTTGCTGTTTCTTTCTCCTTTTGTGAAATTCAGTTTAAATAAAACCAATTGAAGCCAGTATAAGTCATTTTGATGCTGGTTCTGGGGCATCTGTGCACCTTTGCTGTTGGCCAAGTCTATGTGGCCTCTTTGTTGTGCCAACTNAAATAAAACCAATTGAAGCCAGTATAAGTCATGTTGATGCTGGTTCTGGGGCATCTGTTCACCTTTGCTGTTACACATACATATACATACAAGTGTATGTATGTGGCCTCTTTGTTGTGCCAACATTAGCATTTCTGCAGGTTCTGCTGCAATCACCTAGATTTGAGAGCTAATCTGCTTGAAGGTAAAAAATTCTTTCTATGTGATCACTGAGCTAGGAGGTTCAAGAATTCTGTACATACTCCATAGTTTGTAATGTTTCAGCCATACAATAAAAAAGTATGCAGCAGCACTATTCAGTTCAATCAAGTACACCTGAAGAGCTTGTATAACTAGTTACTGAGGAAAATGATCCAGTAGAAAATGACTTTAACTGTGTTAATGCTGCCACTTGGCTTGCATGTATCTCAGAATTATTCAGAGAGGTTTTGTGGTGTTACTGATAATTACAAGTTCCCTTTGGGGAACCCTGAGGTTTGAGCTGATGAGGCAAATGAGTAACACAGGAAACTGTTCTTCCCAGCTGTGGCTCAGGCTACCACTGTGAGACTGAGTACATCAAGATTTCTTGTGCTTCATTTCATATGTAAATCTTTTTTATAAACTTTTATAATAATAAAAGTAGTAGAGTATAATCTTTTCATATTTCCACAATTATCTTTCTTTTGTTAGGAACCAGATAGTGGTTTTGAGAAAGAAGCCTAGCTCTGGGGAGAGATGTGGGAGCTTTCTTTACGTGTCTGTGATACAGCAATAACACAATAATAGCAAGTAAAACTACACAGCCTGTATTTCATTATACATATTACACCAAAATTCATCCTGCCCTTGCTTGTAATCATTTTTTTTTTCTACCAAAGGGGTAAACACTATTACTCTTAATGTTTATTAACAGAAAGTGTGTTCATCTGTGTTAAACTGAAAAGTCCTTTAAGGGCAAAACAGATAGAGGCATGTAGACACTTCTTCTGCTCTTAGCACCTTAGTGTTTCTTACATTCTCTGTAGCCTAAATACAGAAATGCATGCAGGAACCTGAAATGCACATACATCACTTCTCTATTTCTTTATTAGATTCCCGTTTTCCATTTCTAAATCAGGCTGGTTTAGTGTTTCAAATTTGTTTTGTCTTACTAGAGTAACAGAACTTTTCTCCTTTATATCAGCATGTATGTGAAGTTGTACATTTCTTGAAGGTCATGTCCCATTATAATTAGAATAGTGCAGCATTATTGATTTTCTATTTTACCTCTTTTATAGTTTCTAGCAGCATTATCTAACAGAACAAGTATGCAATTTTTGCATTATTTCCTTTTACACTGAAGAAACCCTAAATAAGAATCATAGAAACATAGAATGGTTTGGGTTGGAAGGGACTTGAAAGAATATCTAGTTCCTTGCCATGGGCAGGGACACCTCCCACTAGATCAGCTTGCTCAAAGCCCCATCCAACCTGATCCTGAAAACTTCCAGGGATGGCATATCCCCAGCATCCCTGAGCAACCTGTTTTGGCATCTCACCACTCTCACACCAAACAATTTATTCCTTACACACAGTCTAAATCTATCCTGGTTCACTGTAAAACTCTTACATGTTGTCCTGTCACTGCAGGATACTTCCTTATATTCTCCTATTAAGTATTGAAAACATTAACAGAATATATAAGAATTTAATTAAGAAACAATTCAGAATTTAAGAAAACAAATAATAAACATTAAGAAAAACATGAAGACAGCATAGAGAGAGAGTGTTAGAGGGTGAGAATGTTAGCATAACAGTGGTCATTTGGAGGAGAACAACATCTTAAATACTCTTGCCTTCTCTAAAAACACCAAGTTGTTACTCCATAAACAGTTCTTTAATGCAAGTCAGTATTTAAATTCCTAAAGACCATCAAATACAATATTGTTTCCTTTTAAATAACTGCAATTATATTCTGGGTTCAGACCCTATGAAGCCTTTGGCATTATTTCAGTACCAGTTTACATAAGCTATATGTGTTAATTTCCAATACATTTAGGAAACTCTTTGTGCTCAAATTAGAGTCCAAAATATTACCTTACAGAAAACAAAAACAACAAAAAAAACCCCCAAACCATAAGCTTTTTTTTAAAATAAAAAAAGTATTAGAGCCAGTGCAACAGGACAACATAAATGAGAGACAGATAAATGTACTGTGAAGTGAAATATGAATTATTTTTTATTGCTTCTGGGATGTACAATTACATAAACTTAAAATAAGCAAATCTTTGGATAAGACAATTTAGTGTATTTATGAACAGAAAAGTTTTATAGTTTTTAAGAGAGTCACTATCAAATACAGGATATTCAAACCAATCATACGTACAAAGTGTGAGATTTTACCTCATAAATGAAGCTATAAATGTTATCACTTTGTAAGTATTACAAATAATGACATTTATGATTGATCTTTTTCCATGAGTTATTATACATCAACTACCTATTGCAACCAACCAGTTATTTCTGTGAAATACAGCCATGAGAAATTCTACTTTGAAGTTGAATTTGGGATTTAACTTGGGAGCTCTAAAACTGGGGTATGAGTACCTTGAATTGTCAAGATCCTTTGGGAATTTTAATAGTCAGAAAAAAATTGTAAGTAAAATTGTGGTTCCAGTTAATAGTGAAACTCTTATTCTATGTATGCCTGATTTAAGAATTTCATCCTTGAACCTCAAGAGTACTGCTTAACTGGATAATAAGTTATCCTGCTTGTTTTAATAAAGAAACAAAAAAAGTTTGTTGTGTGCACAGCATCTTTTGCACGTCACAGTGCTTTCTTAAAGCACAGAAAACTCCAGCCTATCACTGAAAGTGGAAGATACAGATCTTCATTGCCTCATTGCATGGCTTTGCATCAACATCTACATGCTGTCTGGCTCTATGATTCTATCTAAACAGCATCAATGACATGATTTCTCTTAGAAGAAGCCTGGCATGGTACATAGAGACAACTGTAGGCAGCCTTGGCTAGGATTGCCAATGTGGATGCTCTGAGCAGCTTCAAAGCAGCTTTACCAAACTTCAAGGACTGACCAATATTGGGTCTTACACTGTCAAAATACCAAGTAGAGTCTTTTTCCCTACAAATCATAGAATCCTAGCCTGGTTTGGGTGGGAAGGGAGCTCTGGAGCTCATCTAGTGCAACCCCCCTGCAGTGGCCAGGGACATCCCCAACTAGAGCAGCTTGCCCAGAGCCCTGGCAAGCCTCACCTGCAATGCCTCCAGGGATGGGAACTCAACCACCTCCCTGGGCAACCTGGGCCAGTGTTCCACCACCCTTGTGGGGAGGAACGTCTTCCTAATGTCCAGTTTAAATCTACTCCTCTCCAATTTAAAACCATTGCCCCTTGTCCTTTCACTGCAGATCTGATTTTCACTCTGATGTGAAAAGATGACTAGTTGGAGAGCTTCATCTTATTCTCACAGAAAATGATGCTTTGTTTTCTTGTAGATCAAGCTCTTGATACAGAAGGACATACTTGATGTGCTCTTCATTCTAAATTCCTGCAGCTCAAATTTCACTGCAAAACAGTGGTGCTTTATATTCCTTCTCTAACGTGATGCTAATTTTCTAAACTTGTTGTGGGCCTGCATATGCCCTGAGAACAACTCTGGTGGTGAATTTAAATGTGTACTTATAGTTCAGGTGTGAATCTGATGAAGATTTTTTCCAGATCATTTCCAATTACACTGCTTAATTCTCAAAACACATGAACCCCAGTCCTTTGTAGTGAAACTACTAATGTGCTCTAAGCGCTCATGGGTATTCAGTCCATGGGAAATATGATTCATGACAATGAAAAGCATGCTTCATATTTTACCAGTTTCATCCCAAAAGTTTTAACTGTATGAAGTAGATGAAAAAAGCTAATCACTTTTCATTAACAATAAAATGCATCCTAAAAGGAGCCTTTCTCATCAGCAGTTTGATATTGAGGATGATATAAAACAGGAAAATGAGCCCAGTAGGTTAAGGAGAACTCAACAAGAAAGGCAGCCACACATCCAGATGCTACTGCTGCTGCAGAAAAGCAGATTTCTCTTTTAGGTCACCATCTGGAGCCTATTGCTGCCAAGCACATCTTGTGAGTAGTCAATGGTACTGAATCCACTGCTGAGGCACATTGCCTAAGAGGGCAAAGGATTACACAAAGCTGCTTCTCTAGTAGTGGCAAGAAAGACTAAGTGAAATTGCCAGGTGTCAATGCAATCTGAAGAAGTCAGAGAGAAAAGAGCTTTCCATATACAGAAGTACAGCCTCTGCTCTAAAGTTTGGGCTAAGCTTTTCAAAAGGTTTCAATTTGTTTTTGTTTTCTTTTCAAGTATGCCTTATTTACATTACCAATACTCAGCTTTGGTGTGTGGTCACATACCAGATGCTAAGGGATGCAAAAAAATGAGAGGGGCAAATTATGCCATACTCTGTTCTCTTTCACTATTTCATTTCTAGTTTACATGAGCACTAATCTATATGAATTGAGTCAGTCATTAAAAGTTATGATTCATGCAGTCATCAGACTATGCCATTAGTTATAATTCTACTAAGCTCGAGATCATATCATAAAAATCTTATTTTTCTCGTGCACAATCATTATGAAAATAATTTAGATGTTGCATTCAGAGGACAGTAAGAGCTTGATTTTTGAACCTTAAAACATCTGAGAAGAGATACATGCAAACAAGGTGATTCTTTCAATCCTATTTTATTTTTCTTAAACTGAATGCTTTTTTACTTGCTGAGATAGAACATGCATTGTGACTGAAAATAGGGGTTTATATGAGTAGAAGAGATATCCCTTCTCATAAAGTCCAGTCCTTTGACTTTGACAGAGTAGAACTGTTATTCACTCAGTAGGGTTTCTGATTTTATCATTCTTTCAATGTCAGGTGCTTGCTTTATTAAAGAACAGCCAGAGAAGTGTAGCATCATGAATATTCACACACATGCTGTGGCAATATTGACAGAAAAGCAATGTGGAAGATCACCTCTAAACTAGAGTGCAGTTAGCAAGTAAGGAAGTAAATAAACAAATAGTGCTCTTGGCAGCAGCAAAGACTGGTTATTTTCCTAACTTGTAAATGACTACATCCTTGTCATCAGGGGCACTCTGTGTTTACTCCTTCCAAAAGCAGACAGACTTTGGTTTAGACAGTAACTGATTGCTAGTTTCTTTCTATTAAGAATCAAGATTAATACTTCAACACAAAGTTAGACTGCAATGCATAGGTTATGGGATGGAATAGAGACAACCTATTTGTATATTGCTGATCCCAGACACTTGCAGGTTGCATCATGATGAACCTTGTCTAAAGCTGTGAGTTGAATGCCAAGACTCTACCATTCTTGTCTGATCACAGGAAATAGAAATAGAGAATATTTTGAGTCTCCAACTTCCCTACATTACTGAGTCATGTAAAGCAATTCACAGTTAAGTGCTAGCCAAACAATGAAGCCTTTCAAACACTGCAGGTCTGTGCTTCAGTGTGATATGGCTAATCAACTGAAATAGTTATTTTCTGCAGTGGATTTTGATGTGTGAATGCAGTTAAATACGCCCACAAAAAATGTAGCAGTTCAGAATACACACAAACACTGATGTAAAAAATACATCTTAATCACCACAAGTTATTTGGATTTCAAATTGCTTTTTATTTGCTAGATTATAAAATATTTTTATTCATTACAAAATCAACTATCCCCCAAAAAGCAATGTTCTCTTAACTTTTCACTTTCAGATATGATTTGCTCTTCAGTACAAGTTCTGAAATTCAAGGTGGCAGTAGTAGTTGGGAAATATGCCACTAATAAAGTCTAGAGTAAGCCTGTATAAGACTTGATCACATCTATATTTGATAGCCTGTACAGCACAGATCACATCCTGGAGCTTATACAATATTGTTACATGACATATCACAACATACTGGCTTTATCAACTAGAGAACAGTAAAAGGAGCTTACACATTATATGCATAACTGCTTGCTAGGTTTCCAAGATTCTGCCAGCAGTTCTTTATTTCTGCATACATAATTTTGAGTTCCACTGTACTTGAATGTATAATCTAGGATGTATTCATTTCACAAGCAAATTCAAAACAATTTCTTTTCACTGATTAAAATAATGTGAATTAAGGCACTGGAAAGTCTAGATATGAATCTTAATTTAATATATTAGTATCACTACTATTTAGTCACTTCAAATAGTTTTGTATGTTATTTTATGTACTTCTGGAATAACTTCTGAACTATAACTTCCAGAATGATAATCCATGATCCTGACTCCTAGTATTATTTTTCTGTTCTAGAAACAATGCTGGTTTTCCTTGGTAAGAATTTCATCACCTATCCTTCATCCTGATATGTTTTCTAACATTTCTTCAAGGCTTGAGATCTACACTTCAGCTAAATCTCTGTAACTTTTCCCTTCCCTCTTCCAGCCTCATCTCCTTTTCTGATTCATGTATCTATTCTAAGATAACTGATGAAGTTGAACCTTTTCATGGGTACCCACTAGGCTCCTGCACTGAATGTCCTATGCATATCCTAGCTGGGAATAATCAGTGCTATTGCATAGTAGGTTGTAAAATGTTCTGAAGGAAATATCTCCCTCTAAGTTGTAGCATTATTAACCTTAGCCAGCAAAATATACATCTCCAGAATTTAAAGCAAAAAGAATTGAAATAAACTTGTGTATATAAAACCACAAGATAACTGTCTTTTTTTACGTTAGCTGCTTGAAAAAGAGGAAGGTGGGGGATAGGTTTGAAGAGTTTCCAAGAACTCCTGAAGACCAAAGCAATTCATCAGCTATACTTTAATGAAAAATTGTATCAATCTTTATTTCTTGCGTGTTGAATCTGAGCAAAGCTTTTTATTTCAGGTTAAGATTTTTTTTTCCCAAATCAGTGTAAATATTTATCATCAGTCTACAAGTAATTCAGAATGCTATCAATGCTTTGTTGTGTCTTGAGAGGAGAAAGGGCTCAGCACCATCAGCAGTGATCCTAGAGCATGCTTCAACTGAGAAAAGCTTGCTAAGATACTGTTAGTGGTTTAATCTACTACAGAATTAATATGTTATGCAAAACTTCCCATAGTGAATTTAGAAAATATAATCAACATTTTATAAAGCTTTCTGTACTCCTACATTAAATGAAAATGTGTATTTTTATATCCTAATATCACAACATCATTTTCAAAATAGGCTTAGAATACTCACATCTACTACCTTTTTGTCAAAGACAGCTTTACAGTGAATTAACCTGCAAGGATCCAAGGATGCTTATTTATCTCAATAACAATAGAGCTTGGGATTGGCACTGCTTTGTTGCAAAAAAAGCTGTGAAGTTAAATGTCATTAAGCTCCTTGATAGAGTTTATCTGTGCTAGGAAGCATGGAGCTTAGTTTTCTTTCTTGTATGACTGTATAAATCATGAGTGCCATTCAGGAAGAAAACAACACAGCATTGTACAAAGATTATTAGACTAGAAGCTGTGCAAGCTTTCTGCTGTTTATCAAACCTCTTAAAATAGCATTACTCATTTCAAAGAAGGTAAAAATTAGAGGTTTACCTCATCCAAATTGATTTCTACCTGCCTGTAGGAAACTTCATTGTATTCCTTCATGAAAAGATCTTCTAATGAATGCTAGAGAGCTCATCACAGCACATTGGTACACTGCAAGTTAAGGAAAACCTGGCATTTTTGATACTTCATTGTTTAGGTTATTTTCTCGTGACAAAGACTTCTAGCAAGTTGTAGAAAGAAAATGTATGTCACTGAATCCAGAATTGGATAGGGTTGGATGAGCAAAACAAAATGTTAGTCTTCATAGCTTCATAATTATAAGCACGTTGATAATGAGGATTTAGAAGAGGAAGTATGAAGAAATCATAAGCTTTACTCTAAGATACTCAGAAATTATCTCTTGAAGGATATCTACTATTTTTCCTCATGTGTCATTAACTCCCATTTGGGTGGAAATATTCTTGGTGGGAGGCAGGTTTCAACTCACTAGTCAAATGAGAGCCCAAGAGGTTTTTCACCTAGCTCAGGGGGTTGCCTGGAATATCACAATATTAACAACAAACATCAAGAAACATAAAGCAAGCACAGGATCAAAGCAGTCATTCTACGACACTGACAATGCCTTCCTCAGTTTTAGTTTCATCCACCATCACACATAGGTTTTTCCTACAACACTAGTAAGAATATTCTGGAAGATTTAAATAAAAATAATGAGATTTTCTAGGAAACTGTGTGTAACTAGATATGTTTGTTACACCCGTTTCTTTTTGCAAATAATTATATTTGCTTCTGTTTCTTATTATATCCTGCACTATTTGATGTGTTGTTCTAGACTATATCTTTATTTTACGGGTCTTTTTTGACCTTGTTAGAAAATAAATAAAATTTTCTATCTAGGTTTTTCAGGCAAAGAATATTTCCATGGCATTTTAATGGCATCTCTTTGTAAAAGCTTATCATTTCAGAAAAGAAAAGCAAACTCTTTTAATCAGTTGAAGAGGAATATTGTAGAGTTTATGGCAAAAGAATGGAGCAATAACAGGCTTCATAATATGTCCTTGAGTATTGAAAACCTATTTCATTCCACTGATACTAGAAAGCAAAAATGCTGTTCTAGAATATTGCCATGAAATATAATTATATTATTCATAATAAGAAAGCAGGTGGTCCAAACCAATAGATGTTTCCCATGTATTTCTCTGCTTTTATGAGGATGTTAGTCTGGGATGGCCAACACTACCTTGAACATCTCAGTCATAGTTTTAGAAAACCTGAAGAGAAACACAGTAACTTAGACAATGGTTTCTTCTTTCCTTTAAATTCTCAGTATTGAAAGTGGTTTTCTGATCCAGACTCTAAATTCAGTTCTGATTCTTACAGAGCTGGATAAAACCTTAATCTCATAACATGTAATTTTATAAATGGAGGCAGAATTTGGAGTTGGATGATTTGGATTATTTGATTTGACTCTTTGAAAACCCACATTTTTGTGTTGATTTTGATTGTAATGTTGCACCTTATCACAAAATGTGGCATGGTACTTCACAAAAGAAAAGTCTGTCAGTACACATGTTACACCACATTTCAAGGAATGTTATTTTTCCCTTTTCCTCCTGTGTTTTATCTGATATTTCAGGATCAAAAAAGTACTACATTTTGCAAAGCAAGGGGTTACTGGTAATTTTCTCTGCCTTCTGTTCCACTGTGGATGATTTTGTTCAATCCCAAACTCCACCTACTGCCTTTTAATAAATACAATATTATCACCTAGCAATCCAAATCTCCTCTGCAGTGTGAGAGCACTGAGGAATCACCACTATACATCTACTCTGGTCTACATCCTTTCCTACAGCTCCACTCTTTTCTCTTGCCAGAGATAAGACACTGAACTTGGGTGTGCTATGCAATAAATATGTCATCAAGTAATTCCTCCCAACAATGCTAGTTCTAGTGAAGGTGATGGAGGAACACAGGTTTTGCATAGTTCTCTTCTGACTATCTTAAATCCCTTTCTCCATATCTGTACCAAAAGCCCATGTGAGAAAGCAGCTAGAGCCAAATGTCTCCAGTAACTTCTAAACTCTACTAGATTACAAAACAAATGGGTTTTGATTAAGTAATAGTATTCAAGTCTTAGAAATCAGCATGTAAATTACAGGGGCAGGGAGAACAGCTATTTAAGTTTTAAATGAAAATTGGATCTTTAGTTGGATGAATCATTGTTTTTCCTATGTAATTAAACAAAATTCTAGTTCTCCAGACAATACATACAATTCTATCTTTACCAATTTATTTCTGTAAACTCTTTCCCAAACTGTATTACAAGTTGTTTTGTTGAAATCAGTTTTCAGTGGTAAGAGTAACTTGCAATTATAGTTTCTATCATGACTAATCAAATGAAGAGAGAAATAAAATACCATAGGTTATACAACATACCTTAAAAAGCAGCCACACTATACAATATGAGCATTTCATATGCTCTCTACTGAGTCTTAGATTTTATTTTAAACCTGCTATCATCAAACACTTAGTAAAAGGCAAGACACACACCTGATTTGAGACATCACCCTACAAGTCCACTGTTCTTGCTGATTGGAGTTTCAGAAATCTTTTGACCTCTCAGAATGCCAGGGGTCAGCATTCACGAGCAGCATGAAATCAGATGTGCCAGATTGTTCAGCAGCTGTTCCTAACTTCACACAAATGTTTCCCTGGAAAACATAAGGCTGTCAGAATCAGTAATTTTGTGCTAATCCATGAATCATAGAATCCTAGAATGGCCAAGTTGGAAGGGACCTTAAAGATCATCTAGTTCCAACCCCCCTGGGCAGGGATGCCACACACTAGCCCAGGTCACCCAGGGCCACATCCAGCCTGGCCTTGAACACTGCCAGGGATGGAGCAGCCACAACCTCTCTGGGCAACCTGTGCCAGTGCCTAACCACCCTCCAGGTAAAGAAATTCCTTTTAATCTCAAATCTATATTTCCCCTCCTTCAGTTTATAACCATTCCCCCTTGTCCTATTACAATCTGACCAGCTAAAAAGTCTCTCCCCTTCTATTTTATAATCCCCTGTTAGGTACTGGAAAACTGCTCTAAGATCCCCTCGAAGCCTTCTCTTTTCCAGGCTGAACAATCCCAACTNTGAGGGACCCCACTCGTCACTGCTCTCCACCTGGACAAGGAGCCATTGACCACAACTCTCTGGTTGCATCCGTGCAGCCAGTTTATTATCCACTGAACAGCCCACCCATCAAATCCATATCTCTCCAGTTTTGAGATAAGGATGTCATGAGGGACTGAATCAAAGGCCTTACAAAAGTCCAAGTAGATGACATCAGTCTGTCTTCCCTCATCAAGTGCTGCAATCACTCCATCATAGAAGGCCACCAGATTGGTCAGGCATGATTTGCCCTTAGTGAATCCATGTTGACTGCTTAGAATCACCTCTTTATCATGCATGTGCCTTAACATTACTTCCATGACAATCTGCTCCATGCTCTTGCCAGGCACAGAGGTGAGGCCAACGGCCTGTAGTTCCCTGGGTCATCCTTTTTTAAAATAGGGGTGATGTTACCCTTCCTCCATCAGCCGGGACTTCACCTGACTGCCGGGACTTGCCAAATATGATGGAGAGTGGTCCTGCAACTACACCAGCCAGTCCCTTCAGGCCCCTAGGAAGTATGCTATCAGGGCCCAGAGACTTGTTCTGATCAAGTTTCAGCAAGTGGTCTCGAATCTGTTCTTCATTTGCAGTGGGAGACCCTTCACTCCCCCAACACTCATCTGGAGCTACCAAATCCTGGTCATTGCAGGAAGTTTGGCTGCCAATAAAGACTGAAACAAAGAAAATATTGAGCAGCTAACCTTTACCTATATTTTGTCTCATCAGTTATTCTCCTTAGATCTTTTTTAGCTAGCTACATCTGGCTAACAGCTCTCAGATCAACATCTAGAAACTGTCAATTTATATTGAAATGTTGATCTTTCTTTCTTTTCTGCCTTTTATTTTCTTCCTTTTATATCTTCTCTCATTTTCAAGACTAAGCCTGTATTCTCCTCCTTTTTTTCTTCCTTACTATCAGCCTGAAACAATCACTTACTATAGACCTTCGTCTCTTGGTACTCTAATTTTCATAGTATCGTTACAGAATTTAAAGACAGATTTATTGTAAGGAATAAATCTTTCTAAAATAGTTCAGGTATCCAGAAATTGTGTTTATTTTATGTCACCATCACATCATGAAAGATCATAATTTTTAGAGGCCAAATGAATTTCTAAATTAATGTAAAATGTATAGCCCTTCATTAATTGGGCAAAGTAATAAAGGAACAACTAATGAATAGCTTCTAGATATTTCAAGTACTTTTAGCATCTTAAATATGTCAAGACACATTTAAACTTATAAATCATATAAATGAATGCACCATGTACTTCATGCTTCTCTGCTACCATACATGCAGGCATCTATAGTAGCATTGTGAATACTCATAGCCACATAAGTAACACATTACTGGTATTGCTAAATGTTCCAGAATTTCTCTTGCAGTGACATGAAAGGTAAGCATAACTGACAGGAATAGACTTGGATTTCCTCTAGCAGAGACTTTCAAAGAAAGTTGAACCAAGTGCCTATTTCCAATGAAAGATAATAAATTATATCCAATTATAGTCCTGTGGGAATAAAATGCCAGAACCATTTCAAGAGCCTACTTTTAGGTAGAATCATAGAATCAACTGGGCTGGAAGAGACCTCTGAGATGATCAAGTCCAACCCTTGATCCAACACCACTATGAATACTAGATCATGGCACTAAGTGCCACATCCAATCTCATCTTAAAAACCTCCAGGGATGGTGAATCCTCCACTTCCCTGGGCAGGCCATTCCAGTGCCTTATTGCTCTCTCTGCAAAAAATTTCTTCCTAATATCCAACCTAAACCTCCCCTGGCAGAGCCTAAGCCTGTGCCCTCTTGTGTAGGACCCTACTGCTGGTTGCCTGAGAGAAGAGACCAATCCCACCTGGCTACAACCTTCTTTTAGGTAGTTGTAAAGAGTGATGAGGTGAGCCCTGAGCCTCCTCTTCTCCAGGCTAACCAAGCCCAGCTCCCTTAGCTTCTCCTCATAGAAGTTGTTCTCGAGTCCCTTCCCCAGCCTTGTTGCTCTTCTCTGGACCTGTTCCAGCATCTCAATGTTCTTCTGGAACTGAGGGACCCAGAACTGGACAAAAAGGTATATTTCAGGCTACCTTTCTGCACTAGTAAAAGTTTGCATAATCATACATTAAACATTTTGGGAATATGAGTAGTTACTTGTTTTGTCTTTCTTCTAGTGTCTTTCTTTTAATGTCTTCCTTTTCTCTTTTTTTTTCCCCACTTCTTTGTTGCTTCTCTCCCACAATTTTTTCTATCGACTCTCATGTCCTTTGTTTTCCTTTCCAAAATTATATATTAAAAAAAGCTTGTTTCCATCATTAAGTTGATTACTATCAGACAAGTCTTTTAAACTACACTGCTTATTTGTTTAAAGACACTGTATGACTAAAAAGCGTGACAAAACCCATCGAGTAAAATCATGAATCAAATATGTTTTGAAAGCCACCAAGGCTGCTTGTTACCAATATACAAGTTAAGCACTTAATCATTCAAAATCAAATAAAAATGCTTATTCTACCTCAACAAAGAACATTCTCTTTTCACACAAGCAGCGTGAAAGAGCAAACAGAGACATGAGATGCATGAGTTAATTAATCTCTTCCAGATTAAAACCTACTCTTTCAGTACATTATAATCAAACCATTTTGCATTTATTCCTTCTAATACTAAGAGGAATATACTAGCTGCCAAAACCCACAGGTACTTTAATCGATCCATTGGGCCATATGTTTCTTCAGCTATAAAATTCTATTAACTTATATATTCATGCTGATTTCATCATTTAGTTTTTAAATATTCACAGGGTTTTTCCAATAACTTCTGTTTTGAAGTAAAAAATTGCTAATATTCACAGCTAGGCAACTGTGAGGGGTACTAAAAATCAAACTCTGGTTTTAATATTTTTTGTCCAGTGATTTACACAGGAGACTACAATGCTTCTTTGCTGTATATCATAGCTGCTAGGGCTGGCACCATTTTAATTTTAGTGCTTTAAAAAGTATATCCTGCTTTACAATTTGAATCATATTGCTGCCTGAGACTTTTATATCTATTAGCTAAGAAACCTTTTTTATGTGAAACATAAATGGCTTTTTTTCTTTATTTCAAATTCTCAGTTTAATAATTCTTTTTTGACCTTGTAATTTTTACATTGTTAGTTCTTTCTCCTCCCTTCCATTTCCAGTACATGTTTTCCTGCACAAATTTTTACTATAATTTTGCAGCATGTAGGAACTCAAACATATAAAACAGATTCTGAAGTTTAGTTATGTTAATAGTTCCACATACATATAATCAGAGTATTTAAACTATTTTATTTCTTGAAGCTTGTGTCCTCATGCTTATCACTACTATGTGACTACATTCAAGTAATAGCACATGGCAGGGACTCATATTGTCTAAGAAAACAGATTGGGAGAACACAGTTAATACTTGTAAAAGTGGGGGGAAAGGGAAAATACTTAATGTTTTAAGTAATTACCTGAAGAATCAAGAATTTGATACACCTTAGAAGGCTGCTGCTATGCTGGCACATAAATTTGCTTTGCTTTCCAAGAAAATGAATCTAATAAGTAATAGGAGAAAGCTGGAGAACTTAATGTAAAGAACATTTTTTGTCACGTGAAAATAATAATAAGACTTATAGAAAAATATGTGTCTTTTCTGCTTTCACTAAGTACATTTGTAAATGTGAAGAAAAAAAACTGTTCAAAATTCTACCTAAGAAAATCACATAAAGAGATTTATACGCTGTTATACTAATAACCTGTGTTGTTCTTTTTATCATCTCTTCAGAATTTATCTTCATCTGTTTGTAAAATTATGTGAGGGCAGACATTGCTTTGAAATCATGCACTAAACTAAGTCACACTTTTATGGCAGAGAGCATTAATTTAGGGATCCAAATCTGGCATTTCTCTTGCCAAGTTATCTCAGTTTAGTTTTGTTCTGCCGTGCTATAGCACTGATACTCAGCATAACAATTTTCTTTCCTTTAATGGGAGATTCTAAAATGTTTCTAATTTCATGTGGCTCCATGGATTGGGATTGGGACTGCACACTAGGATATACTAGAATACACAGTACAAATGTGTGATTTATCACCATAATGTATAAGCTGAGAACTGTGTCCTCAGCACTGCTTACATCAAAATATAAGAATGGCTATTCTGCGTGAGGCAAAAAGTCACACCTGGGCAATATTTCATTTCCAACAGTAACAAACACAAGACACCTAAACATAAGAACAGGATATTCAGATAAAGGCATTTTTCTGTACATCTCAGACCCTTTAGCCATTTTGACAGCCTTTGGTACACTTTTTTCTATGGATTTGCCCATGAAATTCTTAATCATCTATACATTTTTATCATCTGCATCATGTGGTAAAGTGCTCCACAGAATAACTACAGATGATGCTGCAAGAGTAACATTTTTTTTACCCCAATTTTTCACAACTTCTCTCCATTCCAGTGGAGACTACCTGTCACCTGCTGAACTGTTGACATGGGACAAAGGTACAAGTCACAAATCTGAAGCTGATTCTAAATCAATCCTGACACTTCCTGAAACAAATCTGGAGCAATGAGACAAATGAGCAAGCAGTGACCCTGTGCAGGCAAAAACCTCTTTATGTTCTCAGGGCATGTCTATAAACATCATTTATAGGCAGTTTCCCTTAAGCATTCAAGTTCTAGATATTACAGTACAAGTTTCCAAAACCACTGCAAGGTCAGGTTGAAATTGTTTAAACTTTCATATAAGTAGGTGTTTTTTTTTCCCCATGGTGAATTAAACCACATTTTTACAAGGTTAAAAAGAGTGCAAAGTATTTATGCCTTCTTTCTGTTGGGAACTTTACTAGCATTCTGCCATTAAATCTGCATAACCAAACACATATGAAAATGGGAAATGAATTTTATTCCATTTTTAGTTCATCAGAGATAATATTTAACAATAAAAAGGAAAGTGTACAGATGTATATCTCAGGAATAAAATAAAATATTTAAACTCTTCATTCAGCCACCAAGTCAAGGCAATTCATGTTTGCCAAGAAGTGCTATTAAATAGCACTGTTTTATACAATACCTTCCTAGTTTTGACTGGAAGATGTCTTTACATGAGTACAAAATAGCTAATTAAATATGCTTAATAGTGGCTTGATTGTGCATGCAAACTTTTGCCATGCATGTACAAAGAGAAGATTGAAAACTTGATTTTCACTGTAACACAACAGATGTTAACTTTTTCCCTTTCACTGGAAAACAAGCAAAAGCCCACACAACCAAGAGCACAAGTGAATTAGGACTGTGCACACTGATTACTATAGAGCCAAGTAAACCTCTATTACAATTGCACTGACATATCCACACCCCCTCAATAAATGCAAGGAGAGGAGCCATACAACACAGGAGTTTTATATACAAGATGAGATAAAAAGTGATTTAGAAGAATGGCATTAGAAAGACCTTTCCATTTTACTCAGGACATCAACTCTGTGGCACACTCAAGCAAGAGTAGAAATAAATCAGTTTGTTCCTACCCAATGCACTCCAAATGAAAGAGGACACAAGTTTAAAAAAAAAACCCTCCAGCTCCACAAAGATGTGCTTTTACACAAATAGTAACAAATGAAATAAAAAGGTTTAAGTAAAATTAACTGCTAGCAAGATTGCTCTGCTGACATGCTATAAACAAATGAATAATGCACGGAGCTGACAGGCACAGTGCAACATAAAATGAGAACATAGGCAATTATATAAATAAGACTCTGTGTGAGTATGTGTATGCATGTGCACACACATGTATGCTTTTCTAAGACTCATTTTAGCTGACTAAATTTTCTAAACATTCTCTCAAAGGAATTACAAATCTGAGTGGGAAATGTGCTTGCAGAATACAGAGCTATTTCATAGGACTTTTAATAAAATGTGTGACAAGGATGATATCTAGTATTTGAGATCAAAAGAGAGTGAGACAGCTGTGGTGTATCTATTATAAAGGAACATCATCAATGAGAAGGACTAATAGCCTCTGAGTAGGACACTTACCTGGCACATGGTCTATATTGGAGACTGCAGGAATTTGCACCTTGGTCTCCCATATCTTGACTAAGTCTCTTAATCGTTAATAATTAATGATATTGCCTGCTCTGGACTGGATTTTTCTCACTACAAAAAAAACAAACAAAAAGGAAACAAAAGCTTTCTTGCATTCATCCCAAAGTGGGACATCAGGTTCTTGAAAACTAAAATATTGAGGGATGTAGAGAAATAGTTTTCTATCTAGTCAAGCGGTAACAAGGTTTGGAAAGGAGATCTTTTACAGTTTAAAAGAAATTATTGAAGAGAAGTGATTGCTATTGAAACAAATGAAATCTGAAGATGTGACAGAACATATTTATAAAATATCCAGCAATCGCTACTACTAAGTCATCATCATAATTATTCAAAACCTAATAACAAAATTCTGCCTTTGTAAAATGAAATTGTTTACCAAATTATTTTTGAATACAGATAAGTACAGCTATTACAAAACTTCATAAATTTCAAATGCCAATCTTCTACGAGTTAGACCTGTGTCAACAAAAATTAGCTAAGAGAGAGAGAAAAGAGCTTTTTCTTGGTTCTACTTGATATCATGTTGGCTGCCATGGGCAAATACTTCTTGTTGCATAGTTCACAGAACCAACTCAACTGATGACATAACAAATACTTTTTTGAACTTTGAATAAAGAGAGCTGGATGGTCAAAGAATATTAGGAACCTTACAGTTCATATCACTGTCATGCTTGTTCAGAAGTTACAGTGTAGTTCTGCAAATAAATGATATTCTTATTCTACAGTATACCAAAACTCTTTGCTGCAAGGCTAGATAAAAGCATTGAACACAGCTACTTTTGTTCTGGCCCACTAAAACCTTAAATATCTAATTGTAGCTTTAATGGACAAATTATACTTTAAAAGGATTAGAAATATTTTTTCCTTACTGGAGATGAAGATCAAATGTGTANAAAACCTTAAATATCTAATTGTAGCTTTAATGCACAAATTATACTGGAGATAAAGATCAAATGTGTGTGTGTGTGTCCCAGCAACACAAAAAGTTAAAAATCTGAAAAAATTCCTCATTCTTTCACAGGAAGCAAAACCCATGAAGAATATACTTGTGTTTTGTGATCTCTATAGGTAATGCTAATAAAATATTATCATTCATATTTAGGTTTTTGCAGATCTAAAAGTGTTTAAAACTTAAACTTCTAAAGGAGTATAGGGACAATCTACAAAGATGCAGAGTTACTATAATAATGGTTACATTACTATATATGCTGTGACATAAAAAGAAATCACACTTAGTTGATCTGTGTGTCTTCTATCAGCCATTCAACCATCTTGCAAATTACCTGCATTCAAAGAATGGGAAGTGAGATCTAGGCAAGCAGCAACAAGAGTATGTTGTAATGAACGTGTGAAGCATGGTGATTTCTAGCCAGGAAGCTGGTTTTTATGCTCTGCTTATGCTTGAGGCTAAATTGAAGTTCAAGTTTCCTTGAGAAATAACAGTCTCAGCTCAGATGATAAGTTGCCTCATGTCTATCTTAAAAATAATTCCTGTGCTACTACTGGCAAGAGGAGTTAAATATGTACCTACACATAAAATTTGGTACTATGTCAGCAGTCAAAAGTGACTACAACATTGCAAGAGAAAATATCTGAATTGGGCAACTGCATTCTTAAAGGGGTAACAAAATAAGTATCTTTGTCTGTCAATATCTAAGGGAAAAGCAGAATATGGAGACACACAAAATCAGATGTACAACCAAAAGCAGGGAAACCATTTGATATTGATAGAACTCCCTGAGTCACAGGCCAACCTAAAAGAGATCCTAAGAACTAGTGGGGTTCATCTTTGCATTTTTCCTAGCACCACAATTTTTTCAGCCTTAGTAAACTCCAAACTTCAGTGTAATGTAATAAGCACTGGAATAATGTAATATCAAATAAATGCCAATATCAATGGCAATGTTGTACATGCTAGAAAATGTATAAATGCACTGATATTAAGCTCCTTATCCACCAAGAAGGGGACTTAAGTTTCTATGCTGGTTGTCTCATATCAAATCACAATGTAACTTCACTGCTGTAATATAAAAACTTTGACATTCTTTTTTAAAACTGTATTTTGAAATACGTGCAGAAAACTTTCATTCACATATTTCTAAATTGCTATTTGTTTAGTGATGAAAATGTAAGCTAAATCCCTTTTAGAGTGAGTTATCAAATTGACAATCTCAATGTTATTTGTTAAAAGCTATATGAATAATAACGAGTACAAAATGTATAATTCTATTGAGGTTAGAATAATTTCAAGACAATACAAGTTAAAAATTACATCAGACAATAATGGTCAAGTAACTGGATCTTTAAAGAAAAAGTAAACTAATTACCAATGCCGTGGACTATACAAACACATGACAACGAGACTCTAGACACTGGAAAAGTTTTTTCCTTGTTATCTGTTAAAATTTATATNTATATATAAATATATAAATATATATATATATATATAACATAAATGGAATAACCAGGATTTAATAATAGACAATGTATCCATATTTACCCTGTGGTTATGTCACTAGCATATGACTTGTGTGTCCCATTCTTCTGGAAACACCTAGTATAACACTTGTAGAGATGCAAAAAAAGTAACCAGAATTTTGAGCTTCATTAAACACTTATAACCTTGACTAAGTGAGAGGCAATTACTTCGTGAGGGAAAGTGAAAGACCCATGTTGCCATGGTGGAGTCTGTGGATCATGGCAAGGTTAGTACAAGGAAAGCTGTGTTCCATAACACTGAAGAGTCTTTAGTCTATTATTTTGATATTAACACAAGCTACAGATGTTTTGCATGTCTTCTTTGAAGATCAGGCTTAAGAGACATGAGGAAAGTTGAGTTTGTTCTTGAGGACAGCAGTTGTTTGCTTTTTAGGAAAGCATTTAGTACAATAGATGTAGTATGAAATTCAATTGTGATTCTGAGGTTTTGATAGTTCCATTAGGGAAAAATATGTCATAAATTATTTGATTCTTACCACTCATGATAGAGTAGAGCCACTTGATGCATGTAAACTAACAAAGAGTTTTATTCCAATGATGATTTTAGCCCAGGGATTATTTCAGGGCTAAGTTGTTGGCAGAGCATTTTGGTCAAGGTCAGATCTTCCTCCTGAAGGATTACTTTCCACACAAACCCAGTGTAGTATGGTGTGCTACAGCCATGTGCATCCATCAGTGCAAGTATTTAGGGACTTCTTTGTTCTGAAGGTCTCTACATGATTTCTCAGGTATCTTTTCAACAGATGATTAAAGAGTGAGGTAGGAGATCTCAACAAGAAGCTAAAGGACAGGAACACTAAGCTACCAGTGGAGGAATATCTTTCAAAAAATGAATACTATGTTTCTGCTTCCTCCTCCATCTAATAATGCTTCTGCTACACAGATGGTAATCACCTTCAGTTCTGCTTGTCTGATACACATCATGTCAGTGCAATTATTTGTAACTTGTGTTTAACCTTCAATTTGCTTTCATGCATAGTACTTTGGAAGAAGAGATTGTATACCCACAAGTATCTCTGACTTTCCCAGATATACTACTTAATCTGACAGATGGACACTTGCACTACTTGCCTGCATTGTTTATACACAATTGCGAATAAATCATAATTCCTTTTTAATTACTTATTTGATGAGATATTCAACATCCATCCTGAAGAACAACTCACTTCATTTGGTTTTCTAACTAGAAAATGAATAGCCTTACAGGCTATTTTTCTCTGTGTATAAAAAGAGCATGGGATAACTAGGTCAGATTCAGAATGCAACTTTCACATGCAAGGTCAGTATATTCAGAGAAGTTTACCAACTGGAGAATCTACACATTGAACTCAGAAAGGCTTTTATAGTGTCAGTTGGCCAGTAGCTGCAGTTGTACAGATAAAAATAGGAAGTCAACAGCTAATACAAGCCCTAATTGTTGCCCTTGTCAGCCAGCAATGATAAACCCATGTCCTGGCTCTTTATAAACCCTTCAAGTGATTCAATTGCTTTTTTTTTTTTACAAAAAGCTCAATACTGGCTTATGCTAAAACAGCAAATAATTTATAACAATGTTGAAAGAGTTCAAAGTCAACAATAATTCCACCATGGCTAGATTCCTCCTTTGCACAAATACTCTCTAAATCAGTTTAGCAAAAGTATTTTCCTTGTCTAAAAGGTTTTTAGCTGCACTTCTGGTTTGCTGTCACTGCCTAGATACACAAATATTTCTTAGTTTATATTTACCTGTGCATAAATACATGTACATGGTAGAAACGTGTATTTCAAAGACATTGCATTATTTACATGAAGTTTAGGTTCATAAATGAAGTTATTTTGCTCTCAGATATATGTGACTGAGAATGTGACTCCTTCACACTTCATACACATTTCCCACTGGTGCTCAAATATGCATGTGTGGACACAAGCATGAAGATTTTACTGAACTTATTATAAGACAATCTTCCAGCAATCAATTTTTGAAGCCATACAGAAACTCTACTGTGAATACTAACTAGTCCAAGTAGAAGACTACAACCCTATAAATCTACAGAAGAATACTGGTATTCTTAAATGTATAATTAACTAAATGGATGTGAATGTGATCCAAAGTGACAGAAGAAAACACTGAGCAACTTCTTCACTCTTTCATCTTTAAGTTACTTGATATGCCTACAGCTATTACACATACCTTTAGAATATTAAATAACCCTTTGTCATGTGTGCACTTTAAGGTATACAATTTCAGGTCATAAACCAAAGTTTTATATCTACAGATACTGTTTTCTGCAACAGTTTAACCACATATCTTTCCATAAATTTGTGTAAGAGTTGGAGACAGAAACAAATGGGTCCTGAAGCAATATTTTTTATTAAACAATAGCAGGAAATATTTTGCCATTAAAAGAATGGAAGAGGGACCTAGGGGTGCTGAGTGACAGNGCTAGGACAAAGGCTGCACTGATGAGCTTCAAGGTCTCTTCCAGCTGTAACTGTTCTATGACTCATAGAACAGTTCTATGATTCTATGATTCCACAAAATATCTTTTATTTGTTTTGTTTTAAAAGGATTCTGTGTTCAAATTGCAGAAGTGGATAGTTCAAATTGTAACTGGATAGTGCTATAGTAGTTGTGGTGGGAAGGGTAAAACACTGTCTAGATATGGAAGCAGTAGTTTCAACTATTTTATTGGAATGCAATCTTCTGCACAAAGAAAAATTCTATACTTTTCAAAACATCTTCTTAACCTTTTTACATTTATATGCTGAATTCTCTGGAATAATAGTAGACCATTTTACTGATGTCAACATGCATGCCTAAATATGCTTCTAATAGAAACAGAAAAATCATATGCTGTTTTCCTGTTTTGCAAGCACAGCGTACTAAAAAAGAAAAAACAAGGAAAGACCAAAACTAACCAATTAAAAAAAAAAAATCCACCAAAACCATGCAACCTCTTCCTCCAACTTCTAACTCTTCAGTGCATGAATATTAAAATCATACAGTGTTACAAATATGAATCCAACCTATTCATCCACTAGTGGCACACAGAAGTCACTATGCATTTGCACAATATGTCTCATCAGGCAGTGATCTTAGATAACCTTGTGCACTACAGAGCTTCAGCAGTTATGGAACAATTTGAGGTGTATTTTTAAAGCTGGTTTTGTTGTCTGTTTTTGTTGACTGTATTTTTATTTTCAGTTAAATGATGGAGATTAGGAATGTGCTATGACCCTAGAAATTAGAAATGTATTATTAACTATGTCAAAATATGGCTTATTAAGTTTAAAATCCAAAGAGAGTGACACTACCCTGACCTTATCAGAAGCACTGCTATTTTTAACTGTGGAGTGTTCCATCTTTTCTTTTGGTATATAAAAAATACTGCTCTACTTCCAACTACTGAGCACTTCTACAACCTTTATCCAAATTTTTTTAGAAATAACTAAGCAGACAACACAGTTTCCACAAAATGCCAATGTTCTTTCAGGTGTACATCTGAAATATTCAGTAACACTTTGCTGCTATTAAAGATTGCTTATGAAGGCTGTCTCATAACAGCCTGTGGCTTTTACACCTACCTAATGCCTCTTATCAATATCAAAACAGCTGCTCTAAGTTCTAGGTGAAATACAGTCCAAACAGTCAGTAAACTCTAAAATAACCCCCTCTAAAACCAACATAAACTAAAAAACTCACCCTAAATTGACTAACTAACCTGAGTTTCTCCTAAGAGAGATACTGTATAGAACAGACATAGTAAATTCCTATGGGTTGCTATCGGTGGTGACAAGCAACATAGAGACACTTGGAGCAGTTACCATGATGCTTTTGATGCAGATCTAAGATCCAGATATGTTTTCAGCAGATATGATTCAAAATATCTTAATAGATGTAGGGCACATGTACACTCACTACAGAACGTACACAAAAGGTATGAATATGTAAAGTAGCACTCAAGTATAGGTGAAGAAGATTTGTAGTTAATATGGAAAAGGGAAGAGAAACAAAACTAGAGGTTATTACTTCAAGGAACAGAGAAAATAAAGTTACTGTGACACTTACCACTGTGAAATTCATAACCTTCAAAATCCATATTGTCATTGCTAAGTTAACAATCATGGTAACCAACAGCAGAAGGACAAAGAAGTATAAGCACCTCTTTCGCCATCCATAAATCCCTACTGGGTAAAACTGTGGATGTTCAGTCCTTGGAAGGCTGTTCTGTTGCGTTGCTAATATGTACTGCTCTCTTGTCATCTGGAACAAAAAGATGCAAATACAAGTCAGCAAATGACAGGTCGTTTTTCATAGATTTTATTACATGAAGATTACCTGAGAATGTATAGATAATCAGTTTCTATGGGCACAGAAGGAATGCATTCAGTACAGCATAGAACTGGCTGGCTGGTCACATCCAGAGGGTAGTGGTCAATGGCTCCAAGTGCAGCTGGAGATCAGTGCCAAGTGGTGTCCCTCAGGGCTCTGTGCTGGGGCCTGCACTGTTTAATATTTGTATAAATGATATCGACAGCGGCATTGAGTGCACCAGCAGCAAGTGTGCAGATGATACCAAGCTATGGGGTGCTGGGGATAAGTTGGAGGGGCAAGANCAAGCAGGCTGCAGAGGGCCTGTTTGCAAAGGCCTGCAGGGAAAGGACAAGGGGCAATGGTTTTAAATTGGAGAGGAGTCGATTTAGACTTGATACTAGGAAAAAGTTGCTCCCCACGAGGGTGGTGGAACACTGGCCCAGGTTGCCCAGGGAGGTGGTTGAGTTCCCATCCCTGGAGGCATTGCAGGTGAGGCTTGCCAGGGCTCTGGGCAAGCTGCTCTAGTTGGGGATGTCCCTGGCCAGTGCAGGGGGGTTGCACTAGATGAGCTCCAGAGCTCCCTTCCAACCCAAATGATTCTGTGATTCTGTAAATCATATCAGTGTTATTTTTACTAGGCATTTACTAGGAATTTGGTGGTTTTCATTCATTCAAAGTGAATCTTTGGTTTAACATTTAAAATTGGATTTGTATTTCAAATTTGTCAGCAAGAAACTGTAAAAAACATTAATGCAATTCATGTATGTGTCTTACATTCTATTTCTGAAGGCTTATTTTCTTTTATGAAGTCATTAAGGAAAACTCGGTTTTGGAGAAAAACACTCATGTAACTTTTACATATACTGGTTTTGCCTGAGATAAAGGTAATTTTCTTCATAGTAGCTTGTAGCCCAAATCAGTACAATCTATGAAATGAAGAAAAATCTATTTTTTCTAGAAATACATCTGTCATAAATGAAGTTATCACTCTTCTACATATGCGCAAAGAGTAACTGTTTGCAAACTGTTTAAAGAAGTTAATGAATATTCTTTAGAACAAAAATGGTTATAACATTTAATAAGAAACCATTTTACATTTTTTGCATCCTCAATTTTCTTTTACAGATATTTATATTCAGCTGTGACATTGCCTTTAGACTGGAAGGTATTAACTTTTCTCCGTTACTTAAAAATGAAGTTAAAGCAATCTCATTCTTTTTTTTTGTAAAAGTTCTTCCTGAAACATGCCTATTAAAAAGACTGGTTTAATAAGGTGTGTGCTGAGGAGGAGATAAAAACCCCAAAACAAAAGAAATATCCAAATAAAGAAACAAAAATCCAACAAACATATAAATCAGTTAGAATGATCTGTTTTACAATTACAAACTGCTTTTTTTTCACTGTAATGAAACAAAAAAATGCACAAAAATGGGTCGGTTGACTCAATTAGAAATAAAAACCAGATTAAATCCATTTGAAGGATTAAACAAATGTTGATTTAATACGATTTTTAAACTGTAAAGCTAAACAATGGTTATGTAAACATCTGTATTTGGAGATATTTATCCAAATGAAAACCCTTGAGATTTTAACATGCACTTGTTAGTGAATGGCATAAATTGACTTACTGTGAATAATTAAAGCTACAGGTCATAGAATAATCATCCTCCTCCTTCTAATGAGTTTCTGCACATTTATTTAGCTAGCCAGCATGATTGCATTTTGAGGTTTAAATCAGTATTTTTTACACCAATTCCACTATCTTGTGACCTTACTTCATATATTACAAAAAATTATTACCATTCTAAAAGAAACATTACCATTACAAAAAATCAACTTCCAGATTGTAAGAAATTGTGTATCAAGACTTAAGAAATAATCTTAATGGTGGTAGAAATAAACCTCTGGGAATAAATTTGATAATTGTTACATTATGAAAATACTTAAAGCTACAAGCAATTTTTAAGTCTGACAAGATATTATCAAAGTAAGTACTTAGCTATATTCAAAATACCTAAGAAATCAACATCTAGTTTGACAAATACAAATCTGGAACAAATCTGGCATTAATTAAGCTTACAGTTGAAATATTTGTTTTCTTTACAGCCTTTAGCTGGAAGTTCACCTGATGCAGTGAAGAATATAGCACACTTTGTAATATAAGTGCTACAATTACCATAACAATTCTTACAGAGCAAATCCACACATAGTATTTACACTCCATCCATGACTCTCAAATCTGGCCTTGGGATGAAATCAATAAGAAGTTCATTATAACAATAAATACAGAAATGCCAAGCAAGTGGCTTGTATCTCTTGGAAAGGCCTTGTGAATGGAAGGATGTTTTTACTTGGAAAGCTTTTAAAATGTCAAACAGCTATATAACAACATCTTCCTGTCACTTCTAGCATGTATTGAAATTGTTTCTTCTCTTCTGCAAGCGTTTGGTACTCTACAATGGATTTCCACAACTAAAAGGAAAAGTTGGTATTGAGTTAGCAGGGATCATGTTAACTACTGTGAATAGACTGTCAAGGTAGTACAGTTGGCTTCTTAAAGTATTAAATATTGAAGGGAGAGAGTAGAGTCCTCTGAAAACATCTTCATCTGGGCTACACCTCATACCTGCAAAGTATTCTCTTTATGGGCTGAGCCATTCCAACGTTTCTAAAGGCAGCCAAAAGCAAGTCAGCAACTCATCCTGCTACAAATGGTCATGGGGCCACAAATTGTTGGCCACGTATGGTAAGAGCCACATCACCCTATTTGTTACTGATGACAGCTCTCAAAAGCATTTGGACACTGTGGTCCTTCTGAGACACACACTAGGCCTTCAGTCAAGCTTTAGGGACCACCAAGAGCTTGGAAAAATTCTATGCTCCATATTTTCTCTTGCCTATGGTTAGGTCACATCCAAGTCAGTACCACACTACAGTGAAAGATGGTTCAGGGGAACCTTCACTCATTCAAGTCTTCAACCTCCTACTTGAAAAACTTACTTCCAGATTGACTACATAGGGAGACCCAAGTACTTCTGCCACAAAAAAGGTGCCAAATGCAAAGGACTTCAAGATTCTAATCTGAGAGTTTGATGCCTTTTTTGTCCAGTCATGGACTTTTGCCCTGTCCTCAGAAATGGAGGTGAAATTGTACTTCAAAACTCCCAAACCATGTTCCTCAAACATTTGGAAACTGGTTTATGCCCCTGAAAATCTAAGGGAAAGAACACACAGATAATTTCATCAAGATACACATAAGATCAGTTGATTACATATTTCCTGTGTTTTTAAAGTTTAATTATAGAGAAGAATCTGTTTTTTCTTCTTGGCACATAGTTTTGACATCAGTGTCAACAAGGCTTAAGTCAGCATGTCTTTAATGACAATTTGCTTGGCTTTGTGTTGTCAATTAGAATTCAACTTTTTTTGCTAAGTCAATACAATAAGATTACTACAGACACTTCATTACAGCCACAGGCAGGACAGCAGCTGAGGTAGGCAATTTTCTCCCTATGATGCCAGTACTCACTAAACAGTTATTTGAACAATCATCTATAAAGGGACAATAATTGTTTGCATCTTGATATTCTTCTCTGATAAAATTATCACTTCACAAAAATGGAAACCAGTGATCTGATATTATTACCATTATTACTCAGTGAGAACATTTATGGCTGTTCTGTGTTTAACATATTTAATTGTAATGTTCACTGCACAATGAAGTTCACAGCATGATAACAAGAATAAATAATCATGTAACGAATAGAACCATATTTTTCCCACTATTCTGTGACTTGGAATGTTTCTAAATATCTATACTGAATTCTTAAGGAAGATGGATTCAAATAAGTCTCAGGCTGTGATTTTTCCTAGTAACATGCTTTTTAAGTTACATTTGCAATAACAAGAACAATTCCAGTATACTTTCAGTGTATTTTTTAAAAGATTTGGTTTCAAAAGCTTACTCATCGCTTCACTTTATTTCTCTTTATAGTTGTCTAAAGATGCATGCTGTGTTTAGAATAACTTTTGAGGTGTTCTATCTAGCTACACTGCCAACATAGTATAAGGATAACCTTAATTAAACTTGGTGTGAATGCAGCAGCAGGCTAGTAGCAGCTACACAAGATTGAGCATAGCTGAATTGCCTTAGACAAAAGAAGATGCCTGAGAAGATAAGTAGATGATGAGTAGATTGCTGAATGATATAATAAAATAAAGTTGTAACACCTGTTACAGCTCTTTGGACTTTATCTAAAATATACCCACTACAAGATAAATAAATTACATTTATCTTCCAGAAGAAATGCTAAAGACCTATTAAAATAGCAACAAAAGCAGGAAAACCACGGTAGAACATTAGAGTTCAGACTCAAATTCATCCCTTTTCTTTTAATCTTTGTAGGCCTTCATCTCTGTCACTCTACATAGATCAACAATGTCCACAAGCACTGTGATCAGCACTTCAAAAAAGTCAACTTGTTCAGATTTAGCAGGATACAAAGCATGAGGACAGAATCTCAACCCAACAGGAAACAGGGTTTCCAAGAACTTGCTAATAAGGAAGAGACCTAATATGTAATGATTAAATGTCACACTTCTGCCAGGCATATAAAGACATTAACCAGCTAAGTTGCCTTAATATTTATGCTGATATTTTTCTTTTTCTCTCTCTCTTTTTTCTTTTCAGCAATTAAAAGGTTGGTGCCAACATCATAGGACATCATGGTGCCACATTGCAAGCACTGTGAGCTATCTAGAAAGATTCAGGTGGTCATCTACATCTCATCTATATCTCATCTTTTCTGCATTCAACTACCTTGAGTTCATTACTGGAGTGAACCAGGTTAAGTCCTTTGATAATCTAATGCAGGTGGTTTTCCCCAAATGACTAATGAACATGAAATGAGACTCATCCTACATGTAATGTGTTTTCCCTGCTGTGAAAAGAAAAAAGAATCAATGTAGCTTGATGAAGAGAAGACTGATTGGAATTTAACAAATGAAATCATCTTTTTATACTAAGAAGAGACTGAAGGAAGATCCAGTGTCTACACCAATTTGTCTTCTAAATACTTGTAAATACTGTTGGAAGAACGGAAGACAAAATAACTGCTCTTCTCTGGAACTATACTGAGGCAGCTTTATGAATACACAGTGTGCAGCTGCCTGGCCCTACAAGAAGCTAGGCTCAGCAAAATGGAAAATTGACAAACATAAACCACTTGATTTGTTGGAGACTCTGTTCTCTGATGTCATTACTCAGTATGATTTCTGTGAGCAGGATGTTCAAGGGCAATTAGGAACAGTAAAGAGACAGAAATAAACTCCTTAATGACCTGGAAGAAGAAAAAGACTAGAAAACAAATATTTTTTCAAGATGCTAGCATGGAGANTCTAGGATTCTATACAAAGACAACAGAACAATGAGCAGATATATTCCAGAAGTCCACTTTAGCCCTAGAAGTGATTCAGGTTGGAATTTATGACTAATTAGATGCACAGACAAGGGAGAAGGGCTGCTTAGTGAGCTGTGAGGAAGACTAGTGTGATCTGATCAGTACAGTTATGCAAAGGAAGAATGTATGGAGAAAAAAAAAAAGGAAGAAAAACACTAAAAACTAAAAAGATAAGGGACAGAACTGTGGCTCAAAAAGCAACAAATTTTGCAGAAAAAAAAAGAACTAGGATAAAAGCCAAACAGTCACTATTGAAATCAGCAGGAGTAAAATAATTCTTTGTCCTTCGGGAAGTAAGCTAGTGCTTAAAACGGCAGAAAACACCTTTACATACACAGAAACTGGCTCTGAGTGTCAAAAAGCAAGAAGCAAATCTTACTGAGCACAGCTTAGAATATTCATGAAACTTCCAGGCTGGAGAAATCCTCAGCAACCAACAACAAAAACAAAAAGAGGGAAAAGGTTTTCTTTAATAGTTTGCCTTTACCATTGATGCCTCAGAGCTCTTGATTTTGATTTTTTTTTTTATCTCTACTAAATTCACCTGGAGTTTTTCTTCAACTCTCCTTAAGGCAACACCATCCTATCACAGCTCTTTTACCAATAAGCAAAAGCCTTTGCAGTTTTGGTCAAGTCTGTCACATTAATATACAACTTAAGCTGTTCTTCAGAGTTAATTTGGCTAGTGTAAGCTCACCAGTAATAAAGTCATACATAAGAACTCTCACCAGCATCTCAGTATGAATGATGAATTTTGTAAGCATGGCAGATCCTTGAAGTATGGTGGAATCAGAAAAGAATCTCCCATTTGATCAGGTTTTTATACTTCACCCGTGTCTGTATCAGTGAATTAAGCCTTCTTATCACAAATGTTCCTCTCTTGCTTGTAGTAATTAACAATGTATAAAAGGCAGAGTTTGCAAAAATCCAATTCAGCATGCTGAAATTCTTTTTCCATACTCAATTTCTCGATAAGACTCACAGAATGTTAGGGGTTGGAAGGGCCCTAGAAAGATCATCTAGTGCAACCCCTCTGCCAGAGCAGGATCACCTAGACCAGTTCACACAGCAATGTGTCCAGGCAGCTCTGCAATGGCTCCAGACAAGGAGACTCCACAGGCTCCTGGGCAGCCTGGGCCAGTGCTCTGGCACCTGCACTGGAAAGAAGTTCCTCCTCGTGTTAATACTAAACCTCCTGTGGTCCAGCTTGCTCCCATTCCCTCTTGTCCTACCATTGGATGCCATGGAGCAGAGCCTGGCTCTCTCCTCCTCACACTCACCCTTCCCATATTTCTAAGCATTGCTGAGGTCTCCTCTCAGTCTCCTCTTGTCCAGGCTGAAGAGACCCAGCTCTCTCAGCCTGTCCTCCNCTCCAGTTAGACTCTGCTCCACTAACCACAAGTCTCTGGGCTCTCTTTGGGCTGCCATTATTGAAGCTACGCTACACTTTGCAGTCTTTGTTGATTAGTGACTTCCAGAAAAGATCAAGTTAAATGTTGCTTATATCTGACGCACTTTTTAAATCCACAATATACACATCTTACTGTCACTGCTTAATCTAATAAACTTCTAAAATTGATATTTTAATTAGAAGATAATTAAATAGTAAAGCTGGAAACTTCAAAGATGCACAACAGATTGCTGCTCAGCTGGTTGAAGGGAGTAACAATACCAAGTTAAGGCAAAATGAATACTGCTTGATAACAAGGGCTACATCACTGCCTTCAGCACAAGAAATGAAAATGTGCATTATTCATACCTTAAACAGTGAGAATGCAAATAAATGCCTGCTCTGTCTTTGCAGTGTGCAATGCACTGCATGGGATACCACCACTTCTAATTTTTGAATTTAAAGAAATTGTCTTCTCTATATTCTAAATTACTCATAAATTCAGTGTTCCTACGCTATGTACTAGAGACAAGCTTCCCAAATTACCCAGACCTGTCATTTAAAATGAGAAAGCAGGTATCTGTATTCCATAAAGCAAGTTTTATGGAACAAATTCCAACATGCATTTTGTAAGGACAAAGGTATAAAGCTTAATGACCACTTCACTTTTGTTTATATTTTTTTTAAATGCAAAGTTATTTTTGTTCACTCTATGTATTTTCCCCAGTAGCATGTATTAAACTGGACCTATATAAAATGTGTAAGCAAATGACACAAAATAATCGGTATGAGACAGAAATGTGTTCTGAGGCCAAATGCATACAGGAGCTCACACTTAAAATGCAGACACATGAATGAATAAAGCAACATCCTTTAAATATTTTAGGCTGTAGGGAATAAGGAATAGTGCCTTTATCCTTATGTTTGAAGTCACAGAAGCAGACCTAGAAAAATTAGAACCAACATCAGACAGGGAAGGGAAAGAACGTTAGGAACATATTCATTTTAACCTTATTCAATAATTGATGCACACTGGCTTATATCTGGAGCTCGATACCCTATGACTGGAACAGCAGCAAAAATATCTGCTTTTGTTTTAGTCTTTCTTGTCTCCTGACCATTTGCCAAATTGTAACTGTTTGAGTTCTCATCTATATACACAGAATTACACACTCCTAAGACTATGTGTTCTTCAGCTTTCTTTACAGTTTAGGTTTTACCTGTTGTTTCTCTGCTTTTTAACTTATCCTCAGGGAAAATATATGTGATTTGTATAAAATATTTAGGTACAGCTTTGTTTTAGGATAATTAAAATTCATTTTAAGAATTCCAAGTGTTACCTGAATGCTTACCTATTGTACTATTAGCAATCCTAGTCAGACTACAAGGGTTGGCTGCAGAAGGAGCAAGACAAATACAGGCTTAAATACAGTATTTCTGTGCAAGCATACATCACGTAAAGGACTTAAGACAGAACCTTGGGGAAGTGAGCTCCCAAACAAGCTGTTATTTTTATGCCATATCCATAAATTTTTGCCATTTTGAAGAACAAATATTTTATATTCTTCATTAGTCAATATTCTTGACAGATATTGGAGTTTTTCATTTAGCATTCTTACTTGCCATTCTGAATTGATCTGAGGTGAAATATATTGCCACAGGCTTTGGTGAAAACCAAATCTACATTTTTATGATTTAATCAGAAAAGGCTGAGCCCTAGCTGTTGGGTAAATGATATTCAGAATTATCTTCTGTAGTGTTCTGGATCAAGTTTCACCTGTAATGTAAGCAGGCAACACTGCAGCACCTCCAGTGCCTCTGTAACTCATCAGAATACAGGATGAAATTTGACCTTCAGAGTTCCCTTACAAGCACATTAACAGTCCTTATCTTCATGACAAATACTAAAATACTATGATTTACCATGGAACCCAAAGAAGATCGAAGTGCTGACAGCTTTCTTAACACATTCTGCTTTCTTTTTGCAAGCAGAGAAAATTTACATCATGGATAAAAATCAGTCTTTTCAAAGCATAAACAAAAAAAACCCCTTAACCAAAGACCTACAATGTCTCTTATAACCACTAAGGTATCTCTGATAAATGTTATGTATGGTTATGTATTAACAGTTGGCTCTGTAAGCACTTATCTCAGACAGACTGGCACTTCACACAGATCAAGGTAACAAGACAATTCCCTTCATTTTGTGACAAACAGAATATTTTTTACTTGCATACACTCCTCTAAAGGAAATAAGTATAATTATCACCTTACCTGCCACCTCAATATTTACATCATACACCTATCCTACTTCCAGAATTGTTCTTCATGGATAAGAATGTCAGTTAAACAAGCCTGCACTGGCAGCAATTTGAAGCAGGGCTTTAGAGGCAACACTCAAAAGGCATTCTAATATTCCTGAGTAATTTGCCATTTGAGACACTCGAGTTTCAATGTACTGCTTGAAAGCTTGGATGTCCACACAGTTAGAGACTACTGGAACTCTGCTAACTGCTCAAATTTGAAAACAAACAAAAACACAGAAAAAAAACCAAACAACCAAACTAAAACACAAAAAAAAACCCAGAACACAAACCCCCATCATCATAGCTATTTTTGTCTAAATCCCACTTGGAAATCCTGCCTATTTTCTGAATCCCTCTAGGGATGGTGACTCCAGCACTGCCTTGGGCAGCCTGCACTAGGGCTTGACAACCCTTTCATGGAAGAAAGTTTTCATCATGTCCAACCTAAACCTCCCTTGACCAAACTTAAGGCTGTTTTCTCTTGTCCTGTCTCTTGTTCCTTGGGAAAAGAGACCAATGCCCACTTTGCTCTGAGCTCCTTACAGGAATATGCAGAGTGAGATCTCCCCTGAGCCTCTTCTGCAGGCTAAACATCTTCCAAAGGAGAGGGAAAAGCACACTTTTCTGACCTGAAATCATAAAGCATCTTTATAGAATCATAGAATCATAGAATCCTAGAATGGTTTGGGTTGGAAGGGAGCTCTGGAGCTCATCTAGTGCAACCCCCCTGCAGTGGGCAGGGACATCCCCAACTAGAGCAGCTTGCCCAGAGCCCTGGCAAGCCTCACCTGCAATGCCTCCAGGGATGGGAACTCATGATGACATCTCTTGGCCTTGTGTTGACTCTTCTCTAACATCCTCACTGATTTAGACAAATGAATGCATGTCAACATGTGATATAATTTTAAATAAAAAGACAAAAATAATTACTGAGCAAATTATGGAATCTTCCATCTTATCACAACAGATGAGAGGAAAAATAACCCAACAAACCACATGCACAAAAGAAAAGCAAACAAAACAAAAATCAAAACACCAACGAAACCCAAAAAGCAAGACTCATCTGTATAGTTCTAGCTTTCTATTTAATTCCTTTGGGGTACACTGCTATGAAACATGCCAAGGAAATCTTCCTTTTTCCGCAATGAAAAGTTACTAAAGTAGGTAACTCACTGTTAACTTGCTTACTGTCGAATATTATGAAGCAAAAATCACAGAACAAACAAAATGCCTGTTTGTTTCTGGATATTGCAGCTATTTGGGGAGTGTTTGGCCCCAGATACAGCACTTGACATTAAAAAAATTAAAAAACACTCATGGTGTTCTATTGATGTCCCAATATAGGGCAATTCCAACATTACTTTTTAAAGAAATATAAAGTGATCTAAAGTAATTAGCACAGTTTCCCATTTCAGGAGCTGAAAAATACTATTGCCTGTTTGGAAACAGGTAGAATTCAATGGAATCTGACTATAGGAATTTAGATGCAATTCCTGTCTTCTTTTAATCATCTGAGCAACTGTACCATATTTAATAATCTTGAATTGGAATGCACAGCATAAACAGAGTCCAAGTTCTCACCATCTATTTAATTTCTCTGCTCAAAAGAAGCTGTATTGTAATTTTAGCTGCATTATCAAGCAGTTTAATTCCAAATGTGCCATTTTGAATTTTCATTGTCTTCACCTAATATCATTGTCTCAATCTGAAAGCAGGTCAAACATTGTATGTCAGGTTTCTGTACTGTAGAGATATGAAGCATCCTCTTCAAAGTGAAGTTTGAGGAACTTCAGCTTTATTCTTTCTTTTCTGGTTCTTAAAAAAAACCCTCTTGGTCACTTTTTCATCTTTCTTGGGGATATTTTCAAGGGTTTGCTTCTCTTCATTTTTATAAGAAGAAAGCAGAAACAGAGGTGTATTCTAGGAATGCTGCCCAGAGGCTTTACAAAATATTTTTGTCATTAGAGTCACAGGTCATATGGACAAAAAGAAACACCAGGGTGGTATGTATACTTAGTTCTTTGTAGTTTGAAACCTTTGCTTTTGGCTGAGTGCAGCTGAGAGTCTCACTATATATGAGTAGATTTCTCCTAGCTTTGAGTTTTGTTCTGAAAAGAGAATATACAGGGAAGAAATGTGCAGTGGACTATAGTTATCTTTTAATTCTATTTTTCCTGACTTGGTCTGCATAGCATCCTGTAAATAATAAACACATTTTGGAAGGTTCTAAGTTCAGCTTTGCTAAGATGAGAATGAATAAAAACTCTTCAGAATCTGATCCCATATCTTCCCAGGAACATCATCAGTATGGCTTGATAAACACAGATAACCTTGATTGCTGTATAAGCTCATTTTTGGAGGGGAAATAGCACAGATATGGCTCCAAAACATGCTAAAAAGACTAATTTGTAAGTGGACAAAACAAGCTAAGATCTAAACTATTTTAGAAGGTCTCAGTGACTGATGTAATTCTTTGCTACTCTTTGCAGGCCTCCGGGTTGCTCATTTCACTAAAAAGTAATTTACTTTTTTAATGGGAATTCAAATTAATTATAATGACAGCCAATGAAATCTCTAGGAGTGCTGCATTCAATTGCAGAAATTATTCTATTACCTGTGACTCTACAGTATCAGAATACATTCAAAACATTCTTTACAGGTGAGCCCTCCCTTCAAATCTAATATCAATATCCATAAGAAAGCTCCATTTTTTTCCCTCTTACTTTCCATAAGTAACAAAAAATCAAAGTACAAATTAAAGAGACAAGAAGGATTGTGATATTAATTATTAGAGAAAAGGAAAATAGATTTAAGAAAGTATGATTTAACTTGGACTTCTACAGATAACGGAAAATGAAGTTAACAGATTTTTGTCACACTTCTAAGACTAACATTGCATACAAAAAAATGTGGAAATAAATTAAAAGCTTTGATTACGTGAAGGAAAAACTAAAAGACAAAAGTAGAAAAAAAAAGGTCAAGTTTTAAATAAAAACTCCTACCCCTGTCTCAAAAGACACAAACCACCAAGACTAACTTCTAAAACTTTCTAGAGTTGCTAGAAAAATACCAAACCCTTTCATTACTGCAGTTATTATTTATTGTAATAATAATAACAACTAGGTACCTAAGCACATAAAGTCTCTTCTTTCATTTGGCAGTTCTTAATCCCTTCCTTCCATTTCCATGTCATATATATGGGCTTTCTTCTTAGTTTTTATCATTGTCTGCCCTTTATTCTTTCTCCATTTTCTCTTCTTTTTCTCATTTCACAGTTCTTTCTTTCCTTACCCTCATTCTTCCTCACATCCACAACTCTTTCTCCCATTTAGTTATTCTAGTACAAGAAGTGCTGCCTTAGATAGCACCCTGCTGGAATTCACCAGATAAATTTCCAGGTAAATGCAGCAATCCATAAAGATTGCTTTTATTGGTGGCTTATTAACCCTTCAGCCCCCAGATTTAGCTTGAGAAAGTTCCAAGACACGTGGACAAATGTCACTGTTATTCTGTTTCCTATCTGAGTAGGTATGGCTCATCTTCTCTCTGAATTCTGTCACTTTCTCACCATTTATGATCCCTTCATTTTCACTGCTGGTATTTAGGGTCATGCATGCTACTACCTCAGCTAAGTATAATCCATTGATTGATTAGCATAACCAACTCTTAGGAAATGGCAGTAAGCCTAAATTCACTATTTTTCCCCTTCTGGGAAGATTACTTACTTCCTAGGACTGTTTTAAACATGACTGAAAGAGTCTTCCTATTAGCATCCTTATCTACAGTGTCTCTCAAATGACTAAGCCTCTCCCACTGGAAAGGCTATTTATCTATATCCAAGGACTCACTGCTTTGTTATTATACAAACAGGCAAGCTCCTAAATTACTTTTGTCCCAAAAAGTTTCAGATCACTGAACACATTGAGGAGGATCAGCATACCTGTGCTGAACATTTTGAGAACTATCTTGCTTATCAGAAATGTCATTTCATTATTTTATAGACGGTCAGATGCTGTCAACATATGTGTTGACATATTCCTTATATATGATTTTTAGTGCTAAAAAGGATGTGGAATTTTTTTTCTTAAATTCTTTTACAGGTTAACTGAATGGTTCCATCTGCTAGTAGCTAGTTCATAATCCCCACAGTCTTTTTTTTTTTTATGCAGCATTTTTAGGGCATACAAAGCCTGATCTGTAATTATTGATATTTTCCAGGATACTAGTCAGTACTAAAAAAGGCTTAATTACATTATCTGAAGATTAAGAGTGAGTTTGATTTAAGTACTGCAGGAAAACCTAAAAGTATACAATAAAAAAGGGGAATTACACAGCATCTTCCCAAATTCCCAGACACACTGGGAATTGGTTCAACTGAAGTATCTATTTTGGCTCCCTTTAAGTTTGCCTGTGCAAGTCATTCTAGAAGAGAGAAAGCAAATACATACCTGGAGCAAAATGAGAAAAAATAACTATGGTGCAGAATTGTTCTCATTTTCTGTTAGAAGAGATGCAGTCTAATGAAATCTTACCCTTAAATTACTTACTAGCATACAACATTTAGTGAAAGAGAATTAAGAGAAATTAACAAATCTTCACATTTTATAATAATTTCTTTGTTACAGGACCTAATATTCACTCTCCCCTACAATTTTTTGCCTATATAAATTCAAATACAGACAATATATTTTACAGCTACTACAAAAAGAAGATCCTACACAAACTGTCATTCATCAGGAACAGAAAACAGTAACCTATGCTAAAACACAGAGGTAATTAGAGAACATGGACTAAATATACATTTTATTTTCCATGAAATGGTGCAAAACATCTTCAGAGAACCAGTATAATTTAAAAATCTCTAGAAAGCTCTAAGGGTTTCATAATCCCAAAAGCACAAATTTCAAAGCAGCAGTATGAAGTCATTGCTTTAAACATGCAGAGATGTGACATTAATGCTGCTAGTTAAAGGAAAAATGATAATTTCTAAGTGTAGAAGTTCTAAGAGTGAAAAAATTTCTGTTGGTAATTTTGTAGTTGTGTGTTTCATTACAACAACAATGAACTTAAAAGGGACCAATTCAAAAAGAGATTGAATTTGATATTCTGGGAAAATTTTCCTCAAAAAAAAAAAAAAAAAACAACCCAAAAAAGAAAATAGTATCCTTCAGGCTACTAATTTATCTGTAGCCCCAATTGTTGGTCTCACTGGCATAATAATTCATAATGTGAATACTTGTAAAAATGAGTTCAATTTTATAACATGGGGAAGTGATATCTTGGGGTTTTTGTCTGTTAAAATATGAAATAAAATGTTAAAGATATGTTAATATATATATTTTTTCCTCAGTGTTTTGTTAAAAGATTGCTAATGTCTAATAAAAAAAAAAGTAACAGAAATGCAAGTAATGAACTACTAGGGATCAGTATGTGTGTCCATTACACAGCAGGAGCTAAAAGCAAAATTTCAGAAGATAAATCGACTCACCTGAAATACAACAAAGAACCTGAAAGAAAAATATCTCCAACTTGCAGTGATATTCCAATAATAAAAAGAGACTTAGAAAAGTGCTGCTCTAATCTCTTTTATAATTCTAAATATTAGTTGCTCCAAGCTCCTATAAATGCTGTTCAATCACCTGCTTCCAGACAAACATAATGGTGGAGTTAAAGACCAGTTAAGAATATCATCCTAAACCTCCACTAGTTTTATTTATACTGTAATTTGGACTTTCTATTTAATTAGAAATGGTTTTCTAGTTTACAGTCTGTTTCTGCTTTACCTCTTGGCATTTAGTAACTAAGACACACTATTATTTCTGTGACCAAAGCTCTGGGTCATTTATCATGAGTTTACAGAAAAAGAATAGAGGTTTAAAATGTCACAAAGGAAGAAATGGACAGAAATATCATTCAGCTCTCAACTGGAAACATAACTAGTTCTTCATCAGAAGAAACACAAGTATTGTCACCATTCAAATTATTAGTAGAAAATGTGTAGTAGTAAGTCAGGCAAAGCCAGGGCTGCCCTTAGGAGAACAGCTTTCTGTTAGGCTCACAACAGCTCTAGTACAGCAAGCACTTTCTATTCTTTCATAAAGGAAAAATAATTGCTCATAGTTTTGACAATTTCTACCCAAAGATTACCTATATTTTACTATTTTCAGATTACAGCAAATTATCTCCAGCTTTTAGGTAAATTTTCTCAGGTATTTAGACAGGCTCTAAAACCTTCCAGTTTAAGTTTGACTCTGTATTTCATTTCTTTAAAGTAGCATTTTTCATTAGTTCCACATTTGAGATCTTAGATCTGGCTCATAAATCAGAAGTAAATATAGCAATTCTATAGAACTGCAAAATATTAAATACACATATATAGGAATTTCTGTAGAGATTAGTGTAAAATGAATCATAATTTAAAACTCTGGAATAAGAAAAGTCAATGGACAGTATTATAGAAGTAGATAAATTTGAATTTGTCTATTCTGCTTGTCTTTTTTTTCTTCTACCTCTAACAGTAACCACACCTAGACAACAAAAAAAAAGCATTCTTGTACACATAAGCAACAAAAACGAGACCATAAAAGCTGTAAATAATAATTTTATGATTAATCAGTATAAAATCTTCACCTTTTCCAGACTGCTAGATGAACAGTGGACACAATGCTCAGCAGTCACAAAACATGAAATCTAATGAATATATAATGACTAGAGCTGCAATCATAGAAACAAAACATCAAGAACTCAGAACAAAACACTGTACAGAGAAATCTATAGTAAGAAAGCAACTGAAACACATTGTGAAATTCAAATCCAGGCAGAAGATACTGGGACCAAAACAAATTACTGCAGGAAGCATGAATTAAAAACAAAAAAATGAAATCGATAAAAACAAAATAGTTCTTTACACACAAGAAGGAATAAATATCAGGAAGAGTTTTAACTTAGTAAATTAAAAGCATAAAGGTCCACAACAAAACAGAATTCTGAATAAATTAGACCATTATTGCTGTTCCATTAATTTTCTAAGATGAAGAGTTCAAGAACTGAAATACTACACTCAAGAGATCATTTTTTTCTTTTTTAATCTAAAAGAGCACAAACCAGAAAAGTATTTAGAGACCTGATGCACACTAGACCACGTTAGAGTGGTAAAAACTTATACTATCACATTATTATTTAGATTATTATTGCTGTTTACATTACTATTTGTTCAAATACATTAAGTTGTAGATTTATTTTACACACCTTAAAAAAAATACACAAGTAATAATTAAAAATACTGTCCATACAACTTCTATTTCCTTCCTCAATTACAGGTAAAGCCTGATTTCTTATCTTCCAAGTTTCTGTGAAGGGAGTGGTGAAGGAACAAGGTGTAAACATGAGAAATCTCATGAGCATGCAAGAGAAAGAAAATTTCTGTAATGGCACAGTTATCCAAGTTCAAATCAGGTATGTCCAAAGAATTGACTGATTTTAATTAAACCAAGCATTTAATGTGCACAAGCAACTTCATCTTCAAATAGCAACTCTAAATACTGTACATATAAACTTACTTGAACTTTAAATACAATGCTTGTGAAAATGGTAAACGCATATATTTCAGCTTTTATTTTAAAAACATACAGTGGACATAAAATCCTTTAAAGCAAACTTCCTAAAAATCAGATTATCTTTATTTTAAACACTATATATTTTCTTGCAGCTGCATAATTAACTAATATATTTTCTTTTTTTTTTGATGCTGTTCTGTCATAATATTCTCCCACCTTACCCAAAAGTTATAATATTCCTAAATTATAATATTCCTAATATACTCTCGAGATAGTGCCTCAAAACACACACACACATACACAATGCCTGAGCTTGCCACATCAGTATTCCAGTAATCCAACTAAAATCAGTAACAAGTTGAACTATATTGAGCTATGGATTTAGCCATAAAGTGTACTATTCTCACCTTTCCTGCCAGATTATTTGGTACCTTTCTAAATACATCACATTTGCCAGAAAGAAGAACAGTTGATAAAAAGCACAAAGAAGCAATAAAAAAAGATAAAAATTTACTGTACCTTTCTGTTGTGCATGAAAGAACAGCAATATTTTTCATCTTCTATAAAGGTATGTCAGATAATTGTCCTAGAGTTCTCTACCAGAAGTACAGTGAAGGAGAAGACAGATGTTGTAAAGATAATGAACTACCATAACCGGGGGGATTTTAGGCTGATAAATATCATAGTAAAGAATCATAAAGAGATTCAAGTTGATAGGGACTTTTAGAAGTCATCTAGTCTAAGGCTGCTTAAAGCAGAATTACCTTCCACCTTGGATCAGGCTATTCAGATCTACGTCTGGCCCAGAACTGTCAGTCTACACGTAGCTCATTCCTATTGCTAGCACTCTTGCGGTGAAGAATCTACTCCTTAAGTCCAGTTAAAATTTCCCTGTTACAGACGGCTGCTTCCACTTGCTTTTTCATCTTTAAGGCAAGTGTGGCTCTAGCTTCCTTTCAAATGGAAAGAAAATTGATGCTCAGCTTTCCCTTCTCCAGTCTGAACAAAACTCTGATCCCTTGACATCTCCTTTTCCAGCATGCACTCCTAACCTTAACTATCCTGGCAGTCCTCTAATGGTTTCTCCATCATGCCAGAATCTCTTTCCTGTACTTGCAGGCCCCAAACTGGCTCTTAAAAGATAACAAGTTGAATTGGCAGTGCACACTTGTAGCAAAGATGTTCAGCCACACAATGGACTGTAGATGCAAGACTGCCACCAGGNCCCAGGATGCCATTGTGCTTCTGGGCTGCCAGCGTGCACTGTTTGCTCATGGCCAGCTTCTCAGCCACCAGCACCCCAAGGCCTTTTCTGCAGGGCTGCTCTCCATCATCTCATCCCCTAGCCTGGATTGATAGTGGGGATTGTTCTGACCCAGGTGTAGGATTATTCCGCTCTGCTCAGCACTTGTGAGACCTCACCTTTAGTCCTAGAGGTACAGCACTGGGCTCAGCAGTGCAAGGAAAACATTGCTAGATTTGGGGCAAGTACAGCATGGTTAGCTGCTGAGGGTGCTTGATGGTTGAGGAAAGAATGAGAACTGTTCTTCTCATTCTTAACAACAGAAGACTGGGAAAAATCTTACTGCCCTCTCTAATGGAAGGACATAGAAAAGACACAGCCTGTCTGTTCTCAAAGGTTCACAATGATAAGAAACTACAGACAGAAAAGGCAACAAGAGGAAATTCTGACTAGGTATAAGAAAAAGAAAAATATACCAAAAGTCATATAATGGAATACTGCAGACTTTAAACCCTTAGAAATATTTGAAACTTGATGCAGCAGGGCCTGCAGAGTCTGATCTAACTGGACCTGCTGTGAGCAAGATGTTGGACAAGAAGACCTCCCTCCCACCCTAAATAATATGATTCAATTTGGGAAAAGCTATTACAAACATAACCTGCCAACATCTCTTACAAGCCTCAAAATATATCAAAGCAAAATTCAAAACAAAAACCAAGGAGTACGAAGTAGTTCAGTGACTGTTTCATGTTCAGTGTTGGCTTAATTTCTTCCAAGTCAAATGACTCATGTCTGACTGATCCATGTATCTCACATCAGCTACATCCAGCACTGAAAAAGCTCAAGTCTCTTCATCAGCCTACTTTGTGATATCAACTGAAAAACATCTATTAAAAAATACGTTCACAGAAAACCACATACTGATAAACATATATTGTGTTTCTTGGAAGAACAGGTTACCTTAGTTACCACAGAAGCAGTTTAAAACAGTTTCTGTACTAAAACAAATAGTGATTTTACTCTTTTTTTTTTGTTACTATACTTTCTTTTACTTCTGCAATGCAGCAGAAGAAACAGAACAAAGTACCTCAGTGAACCTCAAAGTAAAAACGTTGGGGTATTAAATGCTAACACTGGTATATTTACACTCACATTTAACAATAACTAACTAAATAAATGAAAAAGGTGGTATGCAGGTACATTCTGAGCTGCTGCTTTCTGCACAGGAGCTTACAGACTGATACTTGTTTGTAAATATTCACTGCTCCAGATGGAATATTCAGCCTTAGAGGATATTTCAGCCTGAAAATCCCACCATTCATATTTTGCCATATGTGAATAGGGATGAAAATGGGGATATCACCTTTCATAGCACTGTAAAAATAAATTAAGGATTGTGAAGCTTTCGGATATCATAAATACAATTGTTATATATAAAAATAAGGCTAAATAAGAATTCTGTCTTTAGAATATGACATAATACTTACTAATGAATGAGGAACAGGGTCATATGCACAGACTGATAAAAAGAAAAGAAAAAATTAATTAGCTCTTGCTCTTTCACCTTTTTCTGTCCCATAAAATAGCTAAGAAAGTTTCCATGGAAACACTACACGCATACAGAATTACAGATTATATACAAATGCAAGGGAATGAGATCCACTATACATCCTATACTACCTAACTCTGAAATCCTCTGTTATAGTATTTGGTTATCAAAGACTTTACGTTTCTATTATACTATTTTATTTCACTAATAGCATTTACCTTGCAAAATACCTTCTATAACATAACACTTCAGCAACAGCTACTTTGCTTAACTTTTAGCAGCAATTCTCTACTGCCTATTTTTACTGTGAGAACTCCAAAATAAAGATGCAGAGAGTGGGTAGAAGTTACATTAATAATATCTCTCATTTTCTTATGGTTGATGCCTAATATTATCTTACTGCTTTCCAATCTTCATATTTTCAAGTAATTAAAAACATGGCACATGCTTTATTCAAAAATATTTAAGGACTCACATCAAATCAATTGAAATCTTACAGATGAAGAATTGGGTCTGTCCCTGCAATATTTTCTACAATCCTGCAAGCAGTAGACTGTCTCCTTACTGTTTCCTATACAGTTTCTTTATAAATAAAAATATTTGAGGAATAATCTAGAGAAGGCTCAATTAAGCACCCAAAATTTGAATGAAATGCTGATGTCTTTAAAATGTGACTTTACTTTCTAACTGAAATTGTTATTAAAACTTTTACATTAACCAAGGTTATTTATACCTTCTGTAAAGTTACTTTAGATTCAAAGGTAATAATTTCTATAAAGTAAATCTATAATCTAATTCTAAACTAATATCTAGAAACTATTTCTATACACTAATAACAACAGATAGTTTGAATCTGACCAGGTGGGGTAAAAATATTCTGGGGAGCAAGCTGGCTTTAAAGCTTTAAAGCTTTAAAAGCTTTAAAAAAGCTTTTTAAAGCTTTAAAGCAGATGTGTCAGGGGCAGGGGATCCACCTCTGAATGAATGAGGTGATAATGTGATTGTTACTACTCCAAGAGACAGGTGGACAATACCTGGGAATTACAACAAAGGTGATAAAGGCATCTCCCAGAAGGTGCTAAGATACAGCCCAGCTATATGATTCTATGATATAATCAAATGTATTTAATTTTCTTTAATACTTAGCTTGACATACCTCTAAAACCTCTTTATCCTATATTACTAATAGCCATTTGTCATTTTCATAGTTATTTTGAGTCTATGTAAAACATGAAGATTCACTCACAAATACAAGCTTCAGATTAACAGTACAATTAACAACACACAAAAGATTATTTTATGTAATCTCAATTGTTTCCAGAGTTTTTCTCTCTCTAATAATTCTAATAATAAATAATTAATAATAATTGTTAATTAATAATAATTAATTAATAATAATTACTTAATTCTAATAATAATGATTCTAATAATAATAATAAACCTTAGTTTTTTTTACACTTATATGACCACTTTCAAACTACCTAACAAAACCAAAACTCTTACCCTTTTTGTGATAGATGGCATTTCAGGAAGTGCACCTTTAATCAAGGTAGGTACATTTATTTCAGTCTAGAAAATAACTTGTATACAGCTACAATATAGTGTTTTCTTGTGTTTACTCAAATTCATTGTTAGCCCACAAAACAATCTTCCTCTACTTCTTCTCTTTTTGCACATGAATAGAACACATTATGGCTAACTGAAAACTGCAGTCAGAAAAGCAATCAGACTGACATGCTTAATAGCAGGAGTTTCTCCTAAAACATCATTATAGATTAAATTGGAATTGCATTTTTCCTAAATATGAAATCACCATTGTTACTCCACGTGAGCTGTTTCTCAATGGAGTTTAAGAGATAAAACTCATCTTGTATGTGCTTTTTTGCATGCATCTGGACATGCAGATATCACATTTCATGCATGCATTTCAATTCTACTAAGAGGCAGCTAATCACCACCATTTTAATGAGTTAGTTTGTATTGATTTTAAGATTAAATCATTGAGCCTAAGCTTCTTTATACAAGAATCCTAAAAACCCCTCACTTTCCCACGAAGATAAAAAATACACTCTGTTCATTTCATATTAAGCAAAGCTTAATAGAGCAAAAGCTGAAATAGAGATATTACTATTTGCCACATTTAGGACAAGCAAACAGCTCAGAACAAGATACACATTTAAAATATACCTTGCAAATTTTCAGTATTTTCTACCACCCTAGCTCTTGATATTGCAGAGCTGCCTGGACACATTGCTGTGTGAGCTGGTCTAGGTGCTCCTGCTCTGGCAGGGGGGTTGCACTAGATGAGCTTTCTAGGGCCCTGCCAACCCCTAACATATACTGTGATACTGTGCCACTGTTATAGTCATCCTGTTAATTCCCTCTTATGGCATAGATTTTTTTATATATTTTATTTTATTTTATATAGCTTGTGGGNCTTCTCTTTTTGCACATGAATAGAACACATTATGGCTAACTGAAAACTGCAGTCAGAAAAGCAATCAGACTGACATGCTTAATAGCAGGAGTTTCTCCTAAAACATCATTATAGATTAAATTGGAATTGCATTTTCCCTAAATATGAAATCACCATTGTTACTCCACGTGAGCTGTTTCTCAATGGAGTTTAAGAGATAAAACTCATCTTGTATGTGCTTTTTTGCATGCGTCTGGACATGCAGATATCACATTTCATGCATGCATTTCAATTCTACTAAGAGGCAGCTAATCACCACCATTTTAATGAGTTAGTTTGTATTGATTTTAAGATTAAATCATTGAGCCTAAGCTTCTTTATACAAGAATCCTAAAAACCCCTCACTTTCCCACGAAGATAAAAAATACACTCTCTTCATTTCATATTAAGCAAAGCTTAATAGAGCAAAAGCTGAAATAGAGATATTACTATTTGCCACATTTAGGACAAGCAAACAGCTCAGAACAAGATACACATTTAAAATATACCTTGCAAATTTTCAGTATTTTCTACCACCCTAGCTCTTGATATTGCAGAGCTGCCTGGACACATTGCTGTGTGAGCTGGTCTAGGTGCTCCTGCTCTGGCAGGGGGGTTGCACTAGATGAGCTTTCTAGGGCCCTGCCAACCCCTAACATATACTGTGATACTGTGCCACTGTTATAGTCATCCTGTTAATTCCCTCTTATGGCATAGATTTTTTTATATATTTTATTTTATTTTATATAGCTTGTGGGGTTGAAGCTCTTGAAGGAGCTCTGGACTCTTGAACTCTTTATTTAGTTAATTTAGATGTTGAAGATTATAATTTCTTTTAAACTGTAAGACAGTCTAAAGTTAATTTTGGGCATAATGTTTAATATGGATTTAAGATATAATGGAAGTGAAACAAACCATTGCATCTTGCCACGCAGGAGTAACTGTCAGCAAAATACATGACCTTTTAGCATAAAAACCTAGGCTTCATCCAAAAGCCAGAGCAATGTAAGAAGAAGTAAACTGGGAACAAATCTGCCTAATACAGTAGATAAACAAGGAAAACATTAGATGGCACTATATAGTGAATATTTAGTGACCTATTGTCATTGGAAAGTCAGATAATGGCAGGATGAGTGCCTGAAAGAGATGCACAGGTTTTCAATATCCATTCTTCTAGACATTATTGTTTATTGTTATAAAAGGCCCTCCTTCTTGAGCAAAGTAAAAAAATAACATTCTAAGGTTATTCTTCCAGCTAGAGCAGCATCTTCTACAAGCTATCTTTCAAACATTTGATCATTTGAAAAACTCTATAAAATATCATCACTTACAAAACTTTTTTATACAAGACAGACTTTAAACATAGTAACAAACATTACACTGCAACTTCAATGAAAAGAAGGGACTCCAGAAATGTCTTAATCTGTCAGTAAACATAGTTGATAGAGTAAGTTATGAATTAATGCTTATTGACTGTAGGCTTACATTTCATAACTTTTAGAATTAAACTTCTTATTAGCAAATGAGACTAGCACATAACAGATCATCCCTCTTCTACACTTAGTTGTAAAATACATAATTGGTATGTAAAAAATGAAATAATAAGCTGTTATTGAAGCTAAAACTGTAACAACTACATGCAAGAATATATGGAAATGGCTAACAACGTTGGAGCACAGTGATTGTCTATAGCTCTTTGCAAGAGATCAAGTGTGCTTATTTAACCTGCAATTTGAGCAAGAGTGACTCAGGAGCCAGAGTTCAGAAGTCTCTTATATGCTTAAGATTCATGTCTGCAATTAGGAACCTTAAGAAGAGATTTCCTGCAGTTCTTCCTAATGGGGAATATTACTGGGGCAACCTTACATATCTTTCTCAGGTCAAAGTTTCCAATCCCAGAGACTGG
>VWZO01016869.1:0-54843 GCA_013396975.1 Bucco capensis | reverse complement strand
GTGGATGTTATTTATCTCGATTTCAGCAAAGGATTTGACACAGTTTCCCACAGTGTTCTCCTAAAGAAATAAACTTCCCTTAGCTTGGATGAGCATAAGCTTCGTTGGGTTAAAAACTGGATAGATGGCCGAGTCCAAAGAGTTGTGATCAATGGAGTTCAATCCAGTTGGCAGCCAGTCACGAGTGGGGTCCCACAAGGCTCAGTACTGGGGCCACTCCTGTTTAACATCTTCATCAATGATTTGGACCAGGGAATAGAGTATACCCTTAGCAAGTTTGCAGGTGACACCAAGCTGGGTGTCAGTGTCAATCTGCTTGAGGGAAGGGAGGCTTTCCAGAGGGATCTCGATAGGCTGGATGGCTGGGCTAAGGCCAATGCCATGCAATTCAATAAGGCCAAATGCCAGGTGCTGCACCTTGGCCATAATAACCCCCAGCAGGGCTCTAGGCTTGGCGAGCAGTGGCTGGAGAGCTGCCAGGCACAGAGGGACCTGGGGGTGCTGATTGACAGCCAGCTGAACATGAGTCCCCATCCCTGGAGGTGTTTAAGAGACAGGTAGATGTTACATGGGGGGCATCATTTAGCAAGTTGTTAGGTCTAGGACAAAGGCTGGACTTGATGATCTTCAAGGTCTCTTCCAGCTGTAATTATTCTATGATTATATGATTCTATAACTTGGGCTAGTTTAATTTTTGCACCTGAATCAGAAAAACTTGCAGATTTTTACTCATAAATTAATGGTATGGTCTAGTTCCTACCTCCTCCTTCTGTTTCCTCTTCTCCTGTGTCTCCTTTCTTTATTCATTTTGTCATCTTTCCATCTTCCCATGCAAACGCATTCCTCAGAGGCATGTCTTTCCCTCCATCAGGGACATGCCTACTTGAGATGCATTCCTCACCTTCTCAGATCCCAATATGAATCCAATTTTCTTTGAGCATGATGGGATTTGGACAGAATTTTTCCAGTCAATAGTGGAGATATTACCTCAGCACACCGCTGCAGGGATATCAGCTTGTGTCTGATTCATTGAAATGAAGAGTTTGTTTTACAAGAGACCTGAGTGTGAGCAGGAATATGTGTGTTGAGCTCTGTTCTCCAGAGTGTCAGTCACTGGCTTGAAGATGTGCTTAAGTGCTTGGTGATTCAAGGCCAGTTTCTGTGTTTTACAAGTTTGAGTCAAATCTGCTTGCTTTCTTCAGTCACTAAAATTAACTCAGGGATGAGTACTGCAGCATAAACGAACATGGGCTGAGGCCAATTGGATGAGAATCAATAAGGCCAAGTGCCGTGTCCTGCACCTTTGGGCACAACAACCCCAGGCAACGCTACAGGCTTGGGGATGAGTGGCTGGGAAGCTGCCCAGCAGAGAAGGACCTGGGGGTGCTGGTGCACAGCTGAACGTGAGCCAGCAGTGTGCCCAGGTGACCAAGAAGGCCAACAGGATCCTGGCTTGGATCAGGAATAAAGTGGTGAGCAGGAGAAGGGAGGCTACNTCCCAGGGAGGTGGTTGAGTCTCCATTCCTGGAGGTGTTTAAGAAATGTGTAGATGTGGTGCTCCAGGACATGCTCTTGTGAGGGCAGGGCTTGTGTGGTTTGTTTTTGTTTGGGTTTTTTGGTTTTTTTGTTTTTTTTTCCGGTCGGACTCCTTGATCTGGGAGGTCATTTCCAGCCATGAATGTTCTGTGATTCTGTGATTAGCTAAAGAGACAAGCTGGTTGTGAAGACAAAGGAAAGAAACAAGCTGGTTGTGAAGAAAAAGGAAAGACAATTATAGAATCATAGAATTTTCAGAGTAGGAAGGGACCTTAAAGATCATCTAGTTTCAAACCCCCTGCCATGGACAGGGACACCTCCCACTAGATCAGGTTGCTCAGGGCCCCATCTAGCCTGGCCTTCAAAACTTCCAGGGCTGCCACCACCTCTCTGGGCAACCTGTTCTCCCTGCATCCATCAGAGAGGAAGGATGCCTTCTCTTCCTGAATTTGGAGGAAAAGAAATTAATTCCCTCCTCAGCACTGCCTCAGCCCCTTTCTGCCTTACTGTCCTCCTCATTGCCCAAGTGATGGGCAGTCCTTTAATACACAGAGCTCCCATAGTCCTCTCTTCTCAACCATGAAAGTGGCTTAGCAAATATCTAGGGGCTCTAAGGACAGCTTATAGTGTATGTCTGAGGGAAGGCTTTATTTTTTTTAGAGCCCTCCTTTTAATGGGTAATTTCCCTGGAAAATGGTAAACTGCAAATTAAATGGCAAAAAGCAATTAATTACTGAAATTAGAGTATCCTTGCAAAGGTTAAGAGGTAATATAAGTGAAGTTCCTGTGAGCACATTAATGGAATTACTAGCTTCCCCCTTAGAAGCAGCAACTGTAAGGACCTTGCTAATTAGCTTTTTCATTGGGAAAAGGAGTATTGGAATCTGGAGTTATAGTGCAGAAGCACAACCTATGGCTAGGTTATTTTGCTGCAGCATAACAGAGAGAGAACTCTCTGACATGCAGTTGAGAGCTCCTGCTCTTCCCAGAGCATGGCAGCTTTGGGTGGAAACGGGAAACACTACATTGGAATGACATAGGAAGAACAATTTGTAATTGGGAAGGATAACTTGGGACAAAGCCAAAGATTAACAGAGATACATAGGCAAAGATACACCTTTCTTCAGCATGCTGCAGCTTCCCTGTGAGCACAAGGCATGGCCAGAACATGATTCACCTCACTGTGGCTGAAGAGGTGCCCATCACTCCCCACAGACAGTGCAGGGCAGTTAGCCTGGGGGCTGCAGTCCAGTTTGGGTCCAATGTACTCCCTGTGCAGTATTGCTCATTTGCATTTGGTTTATACATAGGTTTTGGTCTCTCCTGTTTAAGAAGGACAGGGAACTTCTGGAGAGGGGCCAGAGAAGGGCTACTAAAATGCTGAGGGGACTTGAACACCTCTCTAATGCAGAGAGGCTGAGAGAGCTGGGGCTGGTTAGCCTGGAGAAGAGCAGACTGAGGGGAGATCTGATCAGTGCTTAGCAATCCTTAAAGGGTGGGGGTCAGGAGGCTGGGGCCAGGCTTTGTTCTGTGGTGCCCAGGGACAGGACTAGAGGCAATGAGCACAAACCAGCACCCAGGCAGTTCCATCTGAACATGAGGAGGAGCTTCTTTCCTTTGAGGGTGGTGGAGCACTGGCCCAGGCTGCCCAGGGAGGTGCTGGAGTCTCCATCTCTGGAGATATTCCAAACCTGCCTGGACACATCCTGTGCAAGCTACTCTAGGTTGTCCTGCTCTTGCAGCGAGTTTGGACTAGATGATCTCCAGAGGTCCCTTCCTACCCTTAACATTCTGTGATTCTGTAATTCTGTAATACACAAATGCATACCCATGCAGGTAGATGAATGCAATAGATGCACTGGATTTCCAACTGACAAGCCTTTTAGAGAGCTTTACAAAACTGTGCTCAGTTCTTCCCTCACTAAGAATGTCTCAGACTTTGGCACACCATGAAGTGCGTACTCTTTGGTTTTCAGCTGACAAGAGTTGTCATTACAATTTGTCCTTGAATGAATTTGTGAGCAATATAAGAGACTTCAGCTTCCCAAAGTGCCTGAGATCTGTACAAACCTCATGGTATGATGGGGAGAAAATGGGCTTCCACTTGTAAAATGAATTAGCCTTTGTATGCAAAAAAAAAAAAAAAAAAGAGTATTTTCAGCTTTGCTACCTAAAACCACCCAAAATCATTAGCCTTATCCGTGGGAATGTGACCTAATAAGGTGACCTAGATGCAGATGGTTGCTAGAGCTCAGAAGGAGAAGGACCTTAGATACAGTTCTGCAGCAAAAGACCTGGGGGTGCTGGTTGATTGTTGACTTCATATGAACCAGCAGTGTGCCCAGGTGGCCAAGAAAGCTGACAGCATCTTGGACTAGATCAAAACTCTTGAGACCAGTAGGAACAGAGAAGTGATCATCCTCCTGTACTCAGCACTGGTGAGGCCACACCTAGAGTTCTGGGGTCAGTTTTGGGCCCCTCAGTACAAGAAGGACATAGAGGCATTGGAGTGTGTCCAGAGAAGGGCAATGAGGCTAGGGAGGGATCTGGAGCACAAGTGTTCTGAGGAGCAGCTGAGGGAACTAGGGTTGGTTAGTCTGGAGAAGAGGAGACTCAGGGCAGACCTTATGTCTCTCTACAACTCCCTGAAAGGAGGTTGGAGTGAGATGGGGGTAGGTCTCTTCTCCCAGGTTAACAGTGAAAGGACAAGAGGAAATGGCCTCAAGTTGCAGCAGGGGAGGTTTAGGTTGGATGTCAGAAGGAATTTCTTCCCTGAAGGGGTTGTTAAGTCTTGTCCCAGGCTGCCAGGGAGGTTCTGGACTCACCATCCCTGGAGGTGTTTAAGAAACATCTAAATGTTCTGCTTAGGGTCTCTTAAAACTTTAATTCTTTGATTCATGCAAACTGTGCAACTAAAGCCACCTCAGACAGTGGCACCAGGGCAGTTACAAACCACACCTATTTTTTGGAGAACAGACACAAGCTCTGCTCTGTGCCCCTACTTTTCACACACACACCCACTCTTCTCCATGTGCATCCCATGTCAATTGCTCCAGGGGGCCAAGGCCTAAACCCATGCTCTTTCCTCAGGCCCTGGGAGTTGTGAAGGCTCAGTGCACTGCAGGACAAAGGCTCAGGGTGCTGCAGGCTGGAAGCTCAGTGTACTGTGGGATGAAGGCTCAGTGTGCTGCGGGATGAATCATAGAATCCTAGAATGGGCAGGTTGGAAGGGACCCTAAAGATCATACAGTTCCAACCTCCCCACACTGAGCAGGGATGCCAATCACTAGACCAGGTCACCCAGGGCCGCATCCAGCCTGGCCTTGAACACTGCCAGGGATGGAGCATCCACAACCTCTCTGGGCAACCTGTGCCAGTGCCTAACCACTCTCCGGGTAAAGAACTTCCTCATAATCTCTAAACTAAATTTCCCCTCCTTCAGCTTATAACCATCCCCCCTTGTCCTATCACAGCCTGACTGCTTAAAAAGTCTCTCCCCTTCTGTCTTATAATCCCCCTTTAGGTACTGGAAAACTGCTGTAAGATCCCCTCAAAGTCTTCTCTTTTCCAGGCTGAACAATCCAAACTCTCTCAGCCTGTCTTCATAGGGGAGATTCTCCAGTCCTTTAATCATCTTTGTGGCCTCCTCTGGACTCGCTCCAACAGCTCCACATCTTTTTTATGCTGAGGAGCCCAGAACTGGATGCAGTACTCCAGGTGAGGCCTCACAAGCACAGAGTAGAGAGGCAGAATCACCTCCCTAGCCCTGCTGCTCATGCCTCTCCTGATGCAGCCCAGGATGCTGTTGGTCTTCTGGGCTGCGAATATACATTGCTGGCTCATCTTCAGCTTTTCATCTATCATGACCCCCAAGTCCTTCTCTGCACTGCTGCTTACAATGAGTTCCTCACCCAGTCTGTACTCGTATCTAGGGTTACTCCTACCCAAATGCAGGACCTTGCATTTTGACTTATTAAACTTCATTTTATTCTCATGGGCCCACTCTTCAAGTTTATCCAGATCCCTCTGGATGGCATCCTGCCCTTCTGGCATATCAACCACACCACTCAGCTTCGTGTCATCCGCACACTTGCTGAGGGTGCATTCGATATCTATGTCCAGGTGGTTAATGAAGATGTTGAAGAGCACAGGTCCCAAGACAGAGCCCTGAGGGACCCCACTCGTCACTGCTCTCCACCTGGACAAAGAGCCATTGACCACGACTCTCTGATAGCATCCTTCCAGCCATTTTTTTATCCATTGAATGGTCCACTCATCAAATCCACATCTCTCCGGTTTGGAGATGAGGATGTCATGAGGAACCGTATCGAAGGCCTTACAAAAGTCCAAGTAGACAACATCAGTCAGTCTCCCCTCATCAACTGCTGCAATCACTCCATCATAGAAGGCCACCAGATTGGTCAGGCACGATTTGCCTTTAGTGAATCCATGCTGACTACTTAGGATCACCTCTTTATCTTGTATGTGCCTTAACATCCCTTCCAATACTATTTGCTCCATGACCTTCCCAGGCACAGAGGTGAAGCTCACTGGCCTGTAGTTCCCTGGGTCATCCTTTTTACCCTTTTTAAAAATGGGTGTGATGTTACCCTTCCTACAGTCCCCTGGGACTTCACCTGACCTCCATGACTTGCCAAATATGATGGAGAGCAGTCCTGCAACAACATCAGCCAATTCCCTCAGGACCCTAGGATGTTTGTTGTCAGGGCCCATGGACTTATTTTGGTCCAGTTGGAGTAGGTAGTGCCGAACCTGTTCTTCACATACAGTGGGAGGCCTCTCACTCTCCCCACACTTGTCCAGGGCTACCAAGTCCTGGACTTGGATGAAGACTCAGTGTGCTGCAGGCTCAGTGTACTGCAGGCTCAGTGTGCTACAGGCTGCAGGCTCCATGTGTTGTGGGAGGAAGGCTCAGTGTGCTGCAGGCTTGCTGTGCTGCAGGACAAAGGCTCAGCGTACTGCAGGCTCAGTGTGCTGCAGGGCAATGGCTCAGTGTGTTGCAGGACAAAGGCTTCCTGTGCTGCAGGACAAAGGCTTGCAGTGCTGCAGGCTCATTGTGCTATAAGATGAAGGCTCGCTGTGCTGCAGGCTGCAGGCTCAGTGTGCTGCAGGACAATGGCTCAGTGTGTTGCAGGACAAAGGCTTCCTGTGCTGCAGGACAAAGGCTTGCAGTGCTGCAGGCTCATTGTGCTATAAGATGAAGGCTCGCTGTGCTGCAGGCTGCAGGCTCAGTGTGCTGCAGGACAATGGCTCAGTGTGTTGCAGGACAAAGGCTTCCTGTGCTGCAGGACAAAGGCTTGCAGTGCTGCAGGCTCATTGTGCTATAAGATGAAGGCTCGCTGTGCTGCAGGCTGCAGGCTCAGTGTGCTGCAGGACAATGGCTCAGTGTGTTGCAGGAGAAAGGCTTGCTGTGCTGCAGGACAAAGGCTTGCTGTGCTGCAGGCTCATTGTGCTGTAAGATGAAGGCTCATTGTGCTGCAGGCTGAGGGCTCAGTGTGCTGCAGACTTGCTGTGCTTCAGGCCAAAGGCTCACTGTGCTGCAGGACAACGGTTTACCATGCTGCAGGCTTGCTGTGCTGCAGGCTCGCTGTGCTGCAGGCTTGCTGTGCTGCAGGCCCAAGGCTCACTGTGCTTGCAGGCTTGCTGTGCTGCAGGCCCAAGGCTCGCTGTGCTGCAGGCTCACTGTGTTGTAGACCCAAGGCTTGCTGTGATGCAGGCCCAAGGCTCACTGTGCTTGCAGGCTTGCTGTGCTGCAGGCCCAAGGCTCACTGTGCTGCAGGCCCAAGGCTCACTGTGCTGCAGGCTCACTGTGTTGTAGACCCAAGGCTTGATGTGCTGCAGAGCCTCTGCGCTGCAGGCTCACTGTGCTGCAGGCTTGCTGTGCTGCAAGCTTGCTGTGCTTCAGGCTCACTGTGCTGCAGGCCCAAGGCTCACTGTGCTACAGGCTCGCTGTGTTGTAGACCCAAGGCTTGCTGTGCTGCAGAGCCTCTGCGCTGCAGGCTCGCTGTGCTGCAGGCTTTGTGCTGCAGGCTGCCCTGCCCCTCCTCCTCGGCCCCCAGCGAGCGTCAGTGTTGAGCAGCGCAGAGCTCCTGCACGCTGCGAGCCGCTGCTGCTGGGAGGAGCCGGGAAGCAGCACGCTTCTGCCGGCCCACGGTTGAAAATGTCACTCTCAGCTGAAAGCTGATCCCTAAGGGAGGCTTTAAATGAAAAAGAAAACTCTTTTTACTGCTGTTCGTGTGGTTAAACAAGCTCATTTCTCCAAACACACACCCCACAAAATGAGAATACCACAGCAAGAGCTGCTCTGTACATTCCCTGCATCTTTCTGTAACAGCATCTAGGGAAGGCAGACAGATGTACCCCTGGTAAAGAAGATGCCATGATCAGGTTATTTGTGTTGCATCCATATGGACAGAAAACAGGCTGCCAGGAGATGAGCACTGTATGGAACCATAGAATAGTTAGAGTTTGAAGGGATCTTCAGAGATCATCTAGTCCAGCCCTCCTGCTGAGAGCAGGGACTCCTCTAACTAGAGCAGGTTGCTCAGAGCTCTTGTCCAACCTGACCTGGAATGGTTCCAGGGACAGGACATCCACCACATCTCTGGTTAACCTGTTCCAATGTCTCACCACCCTCCTTGTGAAGAATTCCCTCCTTATATCCAGTCAAAATTTCCACTCCTTTAGTTTAAAGCCATGACCCCTTTTCCTGTCACAACAGGCCTTGCAAAAAGACTGTCTCTATCCTTCTCATAGACCCCTTTAAGTACTGAAAGGCTGCAATGAGGTTTCCCTGGAGCCTTCTCCTCTGAACAACCCCAACTCTCTCAGCTTTTCCTCATAGGAGAGGTGTTCCATCAATTTCTTCCTGAGAAATAGGTTGTTCATCATCCAGACATTCCTTATTTTCCCAAGTCCACTTGGGAACAGTGGAAATGTAGGACTGAAATCATACACAGTTTTTTTCCTGAGTTTGTTCAGGACTAAACCAGTTTCCTGTAGCAGGAGGGCAGGTCTGGGACCTGTCATCCTAGGACTCCATCACCTGGGCAGTGTTTGCCAGGGCAAAGCACGCTTTCCTACCTTCAGCCACCGGGCTGCTGCAAAAGAAACCTCTCTGGCCTCTCCCATAGCCACTAGGCTTGTCAGCAACAAGAGACAAAAGAGATAATCAGGAGCTTGGCTTGCTGTAGCTGCTGTTTTAGAGTCTTGGAAAACACAGATCCCCTGGGGGCTTTTATATCCTATATTATAAGTAATAACCTTAAAAAGAGAAAACAACAAATGAAGGGTTTATGGCAAATAATGAAGGATGCTTCCCTTTTTTTGTCTTACATTGGCATGTTACTTGTACGTGCCTCCAGAGATTAAAAGCCATTGTTAGCAACCACAGCATCACATCCAGTAAGACAGCTGTCCTTCAGAAATGTGTTAAGTTCTGTTCATAAATGTGCTAGTTTGAGTCCAAACAAGGCATTCCATGCCATAGAGGTCATATTCAGTCCTTGAAACTTTGATATCACGCTTGGGCCTTAGGGTCTCTTACATAAGGCCCAAGACCCAAATAAAACAGGTACATAATTAAGCTCTTTAGCACCTAATTAAAACCCAGTACATGTAAGGAGAGCTTTTGGGTCTCTGCTTTCCCTGAAGGTTGAGCACCTGAGCCTTGGGAGGATAGTAGTCCAGCTCTGCTGCTGCAGGACTCTCTCTGTTCTGCCTTCCATTTCAGTCTAAGAGTCCCTGAGTCCAGTTCCAGGATCCAGCCCCTGAGTCTGACTTCTGTTTGCTGCTGAGTCTTCCTGTAGCATCAGTGGTGAGGTAGTTGCCATCAAAGGGAGTTTGGGTGTGGTATTGTTTTTGTGTGTCTATATATATATTTCATTTTCTTGTTATTATTTTCATTTAAGTAGTTTAAGTTTCATTTCCAATCCACAAGTCTCTATCTGTTAATTTCCCCCTTTCTTCCCTGGAGTGGGGGAAAAGGGGATACTAGAGAATATCTGTCCCTGGATTAGTGGTTGGCCCAGCCCTAACCCTTGACAATGAATTGTCAGTAAAATGATTGATAAAATCTACCACCATAAAAAATAAGCACTAATCATAATACAGTATTAGAATGGAAGTAAAGAAAGGATCTTTTATTCAGAGCAAAGTTTTTAGGCTAGTATTCAAGTGAGATCCCCAAATCTCAGGAGTCTAGTTTCACTAGCAGTAGCAAACATGCAACCTGTTTGGCTTGGCAGAGACACTGTGTAGATGTATTAGGATCCAGAGCTTTGAATTTGTTTTCTTACCTTCCTCTGAGAAATTTGCAGGTGTTAGACTTGGGCTTCTTTTCTTCTCCCTGTTTAGCTGATGGTTTGTGGTTTGTTGGGTTTTTACAGCTGCTGTGGGTTGGGCATAATTTCAGGCAAATCTATTAATTATGAGCTGATTTCCCTAACAGTATTTGTTTGGTTGTTTTTTAGTGACTGCATTTGAATAATGGGGTTGACTTTGTTGCTCCCAGTACACAGCCTCATGTCTAGTGTTCTGCCTACACAATTTAATTTAGAATCAAGTACAGACAAGACCTGAAGATCCAGTTTTGGAACCATATTAGCATGATCCCTCTCCTGTGGACCACACAAGAGAAAAGCAGATGATGGCCTGCAAGATAAAAAAGTCTTATTTCTTCTCGTCAGAAGCTGAAGGTTGGCTAGCTTCTTCATTGTCCTTAGGGTTCAGGAATAGAAGTACTCCTCTATGGCATTTGATACGACAGTGGAATATCTTCCAGGAGATGCTGCAATGGCAGGGGCTGTGGCCAAGCCTGGGATGTGTATACTAGCTGGGATTGATTTGGGTACAGTGACAAGGTTTTCTTCTGCTGTGCTGATTAGCTCCATTGAGTCTGTAGAGCCTAAGCTGGAACAGAAGCTTAGTCAATGGAGCAGGGAGAAGAGAAATGGTCAAATCTATAAGCACATTCTCTTGTCTCCCTGCTGAAGTAGTTTTCTGTAGAGCACAGTTGTGGGTGTTTGATCCAGTCTGACTTTCAGTGGTTCCAGCAGTGGGGAATCCATAGCTCAGGTTCCCTTGATCGACTCTGAAGCTTTCTCAGAAGCAGATTCCCTTAAATTTCAAAACACCAGAGCCAATTTTATAGCCAGTTGCTATTTCAGTATAGACAAGACCCTGAGGAGCAGGACATTTATTATTGTTCTGCTCTGAGGGGGTCTCTCTGCTTGTGTTGTTATACGAGGGAGTGCAGTTCCTGAAGCACCAGGTAATACGTCTTTTTTTCTTTCAGACAAGTGAGATGTGGATGGAAACTTTCTGGCTTTCTCAGTAAAAACACTTCTAAAGCACACTGTTCCCTTGCAAATGGCAGCAAATATTGATACAGTTGTAGCACACTCAGTTGTAAGCATTAGGGGGGAAAATGGGAAAAGAACTTGGATGTTAGCTTACAATGTGTCTAATTTGTTTCTAATCAAAACAAAACTCCTTCTCTGACAGGAAATTTCCCTACAAGTGACTAAGTCATGCAACTAGCTTGTGGGGGCAGAGACAGTTGGCAAGTTAAAGATGCTTCAGGAGAGATGCAGAACTCAGCCTATAGTTTCAATGAGGGAATGTAGAATGGCAGCGTCTCAGGGTGTGAATATAAAGGCCATGTAAGGGAAGTAAAGGAACTGCTGTAGAGATGCTGTTAGCAAAGCAAACACTGACTTGGGGACCTTGGAAGAGAGAAAGCCCATGAATAAATGCATACTCGTTTGCTTCTCCCTACGTTTCTAAAGCCAGTTTGAATGGAGAAACTGTTTACATGTGTGAAACAAGTTTTTTTCCACAGTTGTTTTAATGCCAAGCAATTTCTACCAGTGTCTAATCCCAACACATGCCTGATTTAGACACATTTATCACATTTTCATTCTAACTGAGCCTCTTGGCAAAAGAAAGGATGTCAGACCAGTTCTTTTAAACAATTGGGGATTTAGTAACAGTGCTGGATTCTTCTTTCTTTACACCTAGAGCACAGTTCAAATGTCACAGCATTAACTTCAGGTGGTGGTAAAAAGAGTACCAGGATGTAAAACACCTGACTGAGGCAGATGAAGGCATGATAGTGGTCAGTGAAGGGTGTCTGCACTCATCAAGAAGTGCAGAGAGCTGGTGCACTCTTGAGAGCTGAGGCTTGGCACCAGACAGAAAACTGTTTGGAGGGAAGGGTGCTAGAACAGTATGCTGCAGAACTCTCAGCCTTGGAAGTGTCACACTAGCTTCCTTTCTGTCATCCGACCTGTGGGCACATCCACCACGTTCCTGTTTTTGCATGGATCAAGGGCATTTTGAGTGAATCTCTAGATTGTCATTGCTCACCACATTTTTGGCTTACCCAGCAGTGGCAGGCATACAGTGTGGATGCAGCTTGTATTACAGCAGAAGACAGGTGCCNGTCCCTTCCAATCCCTAACATACTGTGATAGTGTATCTGATGCCTTCTGAGTGCTCAGAACCAATCCATAGACCCAGGCTGGAGTGAATCTGAAGAAAAATCTATGGAAAAGTGTGAACAATACTCAGGTTCTCTTGCTTGGATCAGATTGATCCACATTAGTTGTTAATATAGATGCAGATCTAGCCTGGAGGGTAGTTGGCTGTTTTGGAAGTATGCCTTGTCTTCCTTGTGCAGCGCATCATTGCATGCATTCTAGCATTCAGCCTATATTTAACTCACTTCTTTGACTTGAGGCACTTTCTCTTACAGAACATACTTGAAATGTTAGGATGGAAAACTGGATTTTTCTAGATACTTTCCAATCCTTTTTTTATCCCTTGAGNCCACTCAAGTGACTTTGTAATTTAATTCTGAAGATAACTGTTGTTGCTATTAAATGGTGTAAACACAGACTGAGTGCAATAAAGAGTGCAATAAACCTCCCTGTCATTTAGCATTAATAATATTAATGAACAGTACTTAAATCACATGCCATGTTCCAGGACTGTAAAATACATTACCAAAGAGATTTGACATGTCTGGTGCTGACATAATTTAAATTTGGCATAAAATTGTCTTCTTTCTGAAGGAATTTATTCAAGCTGTGAGGCAGAGAGGAAAAAGCAACATAGGAAATCTTTCTTCCCGAGGCTCTAGGTACATCATCCCTCCTCTATCCCAGGAGGCCACCTCTCCCCAGATCTTCCCCACTGAAGACACTGAGAAAGGGCTGGAGCTCTTGTCCGTACGCTTGACCTAACCTAGCCAGGAGGAGCTGCTTGTTACTCTGGTCACATTTGCACTCTCCGTAGAGCAGCTGCCGAACTGTTGTGATCCAAATGCTCGCACGCAGACGCACCCCCACCCCCAAGAGATTAACTCAGATTTTCCCATGTAAGGGCTGCAGCCTTCCCCCTTTCCTCCTAACACTCCTTCCCGCCGGCTTTCCCTTCCTTTCCTGCTCTTTCTCCGTCCTCGGCTCCACCGCCCCACGCACCCGGCAGGCAGCGGCGGGCGGAGCAGAGCCCAGCGGCGCCGCAGCGCTCCCCGCCGCCCCCAGACCGACACAGCGCCGGGAGGGTTCGGGGAGTCAGGACCCAGAGAACACCCCCTGGCAACCGAAAATCACCGCCTCAGCACCGGGGAGGGCTCGGGGAGCCAGCACCCACCGCCCAGACCAGCCCCTCAGAGCCAGCATTCCCGCGTCGTCCCGGGAGGGCTCGGAAAGGCGTTTCCCATCCCCCTCTTGTCGGCCGCTCTCCTCCCGCCGCCGCTGCCCGGCCCCTCGTCCCCGGCCCCGCAACTGCGCCGTCCGCTGCGGGTCCCGCCCGGGGAGGCGGTGACGGCGGGGCAAGGGGGAGGAGAGGGGGCGGATTGCATTGCCTCCCGAGGAATCAACGAGAGGGAGAGACAGGAACGTGCGGAGGAAGGGAGGAGAAGACGGGCCGGGCTGGGAGGGTCCCGGTCCCGGTCCCGCCCGTGTCGCCTTCGTGCCGGGCCCGCGGGGCGAGTCGCTTGGGGCGGCTGCCGCCCGGCTGCGTGCCCATGTGCTCCCGGCAACTGCGGCGGGCAGTCCCCGCGTCCGGCATGTCAGTAAGTAGCCTTTTGCCTCCCTGGCAACCTGCCCCGCACCCCTGGATCCGTCGCCCCTCTTGCTCCTCCCGGACCCTGTCCATCCCGCACTCCGTGCTTGGCTGTATCCCCTTCCCTTCCCGGACCCCCCACTCCCGCTCCCTCTCCCGGACCCCTGCCCTCCCGCACGCCTCATACGCTTCACCCCCTGCATCACTCCGGATCCTCGAGCGCTCAGAACCTCGTTCCCCTCCCCGACCCCTAACCCTCCTTTCATGGCCACGTCTCCTGCACTCCCCGCACCCTCTTCCGTTCCAGGATCCCCTTACTCGCTCCAATTCCCATTCCATCTCTTTCCCGTTCCATTGGACTCTCCAGACTCTCTTCCTCTCCCGGATCCCCAGCCCTCCCATCCCCTTGCCTTCTCGCATCCTACCCCTCCTGGGCCCCCGTCCTTTCCGGATCTCCCTGCCACCCCGCCCCTCTCTCCCTTTCTGGCCCCGTTGTTTTCCTGGCTCTCCGTCCTCGTACCCTCACCCCCGGATTCCCTGCCCTCCTGCACACCCCTGCCTTTCCAGCCGTTCCCCCCCCGCATCCCCCCTTCTCTCCCGGACTCCCTTCACCTCCCAGACCCCCCTGTCCTCCCATTTCCTGACACTCCCTCACCCCATGTCTCATCTCATCCTACCCTTCCCGGCCCCTCTCTGTGCCCCAGCCCGTCCCTCCCCACTCCCCCTCTCACCCTCCCTGCCCCGCAGCCTTCCACTCGCATATCCCTGGAGACTTCTGGTTCCCGGCCGCCGCCTTCCCTCGGGGGGAGTTGGATCTCTCCGCCGCCCCCTCCTGCCCCCGGAGGGAGGGGAGTGGGGTTTCGGGGCCGGAGGGACGAACCCTCCTTCCCGGAGAGCGCCTCGGCCGTGGGAGGCAAAGCTGCTGCTCTGCCGGAGCCGGCAGGTTTGCGGGGTCGTAGCCCTGGAAGCCTGCTTGTTCTCCCCAATTTCCAGTCGTGCCTCTTCCCCTGATCGAGGGAGTGATCTTTCCCAAGACCCACTTTGGTGCCACTACAAGACATAGGCAGATTCTTCTCCAGAAGATGCCTCTGGAGGGGTGGAGCTACCCTATGCCCCTCTCCCAAGTTTTTATCCCCAGGGATTTAGTGTTTCACAGGTTGACAGAGATTTCTGGGGATGGGCTACAAGTCGATAGGTGCAGACTTCCTTTTTTTAGCATGATAGGAGAGACTTCTTAGTGTTTGAAAAGTAAACAAAACTTTTGTGTGGTGCACATGCTTAGTTTCCCTTACAGGGTCTTCCTCTACATTCACTCCTTGTGCTGAAGCAGTATTAGTTATATTGCCTGGACAAGAACTGAATTCACTGGTTGCAATCTAATCATGCTTAGGAATAAAAAAAAGAAGCCCCTGTAAATAGCTATTGGAATTAATTTGGAAGCAACTGTGAGAAGTGATCATGAAGTTACTAATGCAGTTGGAGTAATAATCCAGCCTGGATTAAATGAGAAATACCCTCCCAGTCTCTGGGAAGCAGTGGAGGCTTCTATGACGGTAAACACACTTGGTCAACACTAGCACTGTGTTTAGAGGTTGGAGTTGTCCAAGGAAGGATGCAGAGGAGTTAAGGCTCCTGGGTTGGTGCTGGGAAGAGGCAAAGAAAAGAAGGAGCTGGGCTGAGTGCAAGCAGGATTATTAAGAGAGGTCCTTGTGTTTTAGTCATGTGCTGCTTGAGGTTGCATGGAGGGGAATCCGAAAGATGTGGCAGTGTCTTCACCTGCCAGGAGCCTACCTGGCTTTGGCATTCCTGGTGCTTTGGGACCTCAAGAGACAGAAGGCTCTTCTGCATAGGGATGCCAACAAATGGAGTGCTGCGAAAACTCTTACCACTTCTCTTAATGAAGTTACCTCTGCCACAAGGGGCTGATCTTGGAAAGCCTCACGCACTGCAAGTGCTTTAGCCCTGAAGCTGTGAGGCTATGTGTGATGTGAAGCACATTCCCCAGGCATTGCAGGAGGACCTGACTAGCTAAGGATAAAGGCTTTTTTTTTCCTCTGTCAGTTTCTCTGTTTGCCGTGGTGAGGCCACAGCAGGAGTATTGTGTTCAGTTCAGATCTCCCTTGTTTGAGAAGGACAGGGAACTTCTGGAGAAGGTCCAGAGAAGGGCTACTAAAATGCTGAGGGGACTTGAACACCTCTCTTATGCAGAAAGGCTGAGAGAGCTGGGGCTGGTTAGCCTGAGGAAGAGCAGACTGAGGGGAGATCTGATCAGTGCTTATCGATACTTAAAGGCTGGAGGTCAGGAGGATGGGGCCAGGCTTTGTTCTGTGGTACGTAGTGACAGGACTAGAGGTAATGGTCAAAAACAAGCACCCAGGCAGTTCCATCTGAACACGAGGAGGAGCTTCTTTCCTTTGAGGGTGGTGGAGCACTGGCCCAGGCTACCCAGGGAGGTGCTGGAGTCTCAATCTATGGAGAGAGTCCAAACCTGCCTGGACACATCCTGTGCAAGCTGCTCTAGGTTCTCCTGCTTTTGCAGGTAGGTTGGACTAGATGATCTCCAGAGGTCCCTTCCCACCCGTAATGTTCTGTGAGTTTGGGAAAGATCAAGTCATCTATTAGAGAAAAATGAGTAGGCAAGTTGACGGGGAGCTCCTGAAGGTGGCTGCAGAGCATTCTTGGCTGGGCATGGTGTGTGTGTTGGCTGGCTCCCACCACCATCCCAAGCTGTTGTCACTGACGGAGATTCTAGAAGCTGCTTGCAAGGATGGGACAGAGAAGTGAGATGTCTTCATGAAAAGTCCTCTAGGAAGAAAATACACTCTGGCAGATGAACTTTTTCTTTTCCTAACAACACTATTACTGAACTTATATTTTTCTCCTTTTTGTGTGTGTGTTGTTATTTAATTAGGCATATTTGACTTCTTGATGGGAAGAAACATCCCTCTGGCTGTTAGGATCTGAACTTCTCCCAGTGTGAGGATTTGTCAAGGCTGAGAGATTCTGGATTATCCACAGACCTCCTCCAAAATACACATCTGCTTTTCTGTCTCCCCATCACGAGGGCTCTTGGAGCAGATCCAAATATGGCCTCCAGCCTCACCTATGCTGGTGTCATCTGGGCCTTCCTCTCTTTCCTCTGTGCTGCTGCCTCCTGCGTGGGCTTCTTCATGCCCTGCTGGCTCTTGGGGTCTCAGCTGGAGAAGTCAGTTTCCTTTGGCACTTTCCGGAGGTGTTCCTACCCGGTGCGGGACGAAAGCCGCCAGACAACCGTGATGGTGGAGCAGTGTGGCCGCTACGCCTCCTTCCAGGCCATCCCAAGTGCTGAATGGAGGATCTGCACGGTGGTGACAGGCCTGGGCTGTGGGCTGCTCCTCTTGGTGGCCCTGACGGCCCTCATGGGCTGCTGCGTGTCCGAGCTCATCTCCAGGACTGTGGGCAGGGTGGCAGGAGGCATCCAGTTCCTGGGGGGTAAGTGCTTGGGCGAGGAGGGGATGGGAATGTCCAGGCTGTCAGGGTACATTTTTGGAGACTCTCTTGGTGCTTTGGGATGAGGAGGGGGTAAAGCAAAGTTTCTGCCAACGAGGGAGACCCTTTGGCTCTCTTGATGGTTAAGCTCATTGTCTTGGCTGAATGTGGCCCAAAAATGCTGCCACCTGTGGTCACTTTCTTGTGCTGAAGTTCCTCCCTGTTTTTTGTGCAACTTGAGAGTTACATGGCAAGTCAACTTCTGTGGGCCAGTGTCTTCCCAGTGGTTCTGTGGGCTGTAGAGCTCAGTTGGGAGGTACCTGGAGAAGCATGGGGGCTGCAGAGCCCCATGGAGCATTGTGGTTTTGCAGAGGAGAGGCTACATTATGTGGGAACAAGCCCTCTTTCTCCTTCCTACCTCCATCCCTGGCATAGCTCCCCCCACCTCTACTCTCTGCAGCTGCATGGATCTGGCAACAAGTCTGAGGCTCAGGTTTGGAGCAGGCTTTGTTTATCCCTGGGGGAGGTGGCCCACCATCTCCCAGGGATGTCTGGCCCATGCTGCCTGATGGTGGGGCCACAGGTTTGTTTTATGGGCTGGACAGCACGTGGGAAAATGACCTCCCCTCCTTTGTTTAGCTTGTAATTGTTTGGAGTGTTTGTAACTGGAGGATTGGAAGGGTAGGAGACAATAAACAGGAGCCTTCAGCATGTTTGGGCACTTTTCCCAGTAAATCATCACTCTCTTGTCCTTGGTGACCTGAGGCTCAGTGGCACACTTTCCTGGTGTGAGCGTTCTTAAGGGAGTACAAGACAAAAACTCTGCTACCATCCAGCTCAGGGTGGACAACTGAGACAAGGAAAGAGCCCTGTGCCAAGCCTTCAGCCAGGGGATGCCAGGATAGCTCTCTCTTGGCCATGGGAAGTCCTACCTCAAACTTTTTGGGTAGTTTCTGCGCTCGAGAGCGAGCCTGACCCTGTCACTTTGTCCTTCCCTCAAGTTCATGACCCACAGGCATTGGTGTGTTTGATCTTGCAGACAATTTGGAAATGCAGCAGCTGCTGGAGAGTTAACTCTGCTGGGAGCTGTGGTTCTGTGACCCTCTGCAAGCCTCGTCCATCTGGCTAGTTTCACTTAGAGCGATCACAGGCTTGTGCTCTAACCACTCCTCTCTTTCCCACTGTTGCCTCAACTTATCTGGGTGTCATTTGTGGTTGGTCCCTTTCCTGTGGCCCTGCTCTTCTGCCTGCCCTTGAAGGTCTCTGCTCACAGCAGCTCCAGTGGTGACCGGTGAGGGGATGGAAGAAGAAACCTGCTCCCCCAGGTTACTGGTGTGGGCTGAAGGTGAGATGGGCAAGGAGGTGAGAGGTCCCTTTAGACCACACCATATTTTGGAGCTTGTCTTACCTGAGCAGGCAGCATCTCATCCCAGTGAGAAGGGGTTGAGCAGGTAGGGCTTGTCCTTGGTAGATGATGACTTGAAGGAATGTGAACTTGTGAGATGAAATGAAAATTGCTAACAACTTGGCTTACAGTTCAGAAATTAGTTACACAGCATGGCTAATTTTCCTCTCTACTGGATTTTCTGGTTGTCTCTCAGTTCACTCAGCACTGCTGGAAGGGTGTGAGGAATGAACAAAGTGAGAAGCTATCGTTTCTTAACGCGCTTAAAACCCACTGTGAGGACACCAGGGAGAGGTCCTGAAAGGTAATCACTGAGATGGTTTGAAGGGACATATTAGGGTAAAGATCAGATCCTTCCTTCCTTAATGAAATCCTTAGCTGCTATAAATCACTGTGGCTTCATTGTTGAAATGACATGACTCCATTTATTCAGATGTCTGACTTAGGCACTGTAATGATTAGGTTGTTTTATGTTGGGGTAGCCACGAGCTGTTCACTTTATTTGCTAAGTCCAGCTCTTTGTTGCCTGTGCTACAGCTGTAGGCTTGGTTAGATACCATGATGGATGCTTTGAATATGGCTCAGGGGCAGGACACTGATTGTTCTTTTGATTGACGTAACCAAATAGAACCTTCACAATTTTATTTTTTTTTTAGACTGGGGAAAAGAACCCCCCTCCTATCTTTATATGAAGAATAAAGCCTTTGGAAAATAAGCCCCCCACCCCCACTGAGTGATGCTAGTAACTCATCCTGCTTGGTAGGCGAAGGAGATGGCTGGGCAGCTTCACTTTATTTTGGCTGAGTCACCTGCTGTGGCTTCTGGTCCGGAATCAGAGTTGTCCTTCTCCTAGGATGACTGCCAGAAGGCTAATGAGCTCATCCTACCCATAGAAGGATTCTAGGAACATGGGTATCACTCCCCACACTTTCCCGTGGGCAATGAGTTTAATGCTCCCTCTGCTGTGGGCACAGTTAGCGCACCAGGGGCCACAGGAGACCACAAGGGATTGTCAGACTGTGCCTAGTAATTATTGACCTCTTCTTCATTGTGCTATGGGAAGTCAATTCCACTTACTCAGGGGAGGCTGGAAAGGTACAGGCAGGTGGCTTAGCTATCACATACTAATTTGGTGAAGAGTTTCACTGGCTGAATGCAGAGCAATGATTTGAAGAGCACAGCAGCGATTTTAAGAGCATCATGAACTGTAAGGTTAGCCAGTTTTAGGAGAGGCAGGGGATCAAAAGACATAAGTATGGCAAGGATGCTGACAAGGTGAAGCTTTTCATTAGAATGGTCAGTGCTCAGGAATTGGAATCTGTGCTAGCTCACAACTCCCTTTGCCTATGTAGGACAGCTAAGCCAAGCTCAGAGGGGTGTGAATTCAAGGGAATAGAGCATGAAGTAACCTGCTGCTGGAGATAAACCTCTTTGAACCTGACACTTTGGCCCTATTTCTGTGTGGCATGGATGAGCCCTCTCCAGGATTACAGGGCAGGCTTACTGGTCACTCACTGACTGTACTCAAGGAAAGCACAAGTTTTGCTACTCTCTTCAGTAAATCAGCCAAACTTCCATCAGTGCATTCTCCACCTCTCCTGATTTCTCTTCTCCCATTGCCCATATGTCTCATGGGAGTGTTGAAACTCCTGAAACTATGGTCCTTGAACTGCTGGCTAGAAAAATCTATAGAGAACTTTTGAAGAAAGGAGTGATGAAAGGAGCATGAGGTTGTTTTAGGACAAAGGGGACAGAGATCCTAATAGTATCTGATTTTATCTTAGAAGAAAAGAAATGTGGCCTTCTGGGAGAAGCTCTTAGAACAACAGCAAATGGCCAGGGTAGTTCCAATTGACCACAGGGTCTAGAAACTCCTGGGAAAGTTTTGTGAGGAGCTGGAAGGAAAAGAACTGCAGGCAGTGACCAGTAACCATTCTTTTGTCTGACAGCTGGAGGAAGAGTCTCTGCTTTCTACCTGGAAGACTGAGGTCAGGAGAATTTTCTGCCTAGAGGGAGAAAATGTAACTGAGAAGAGCCTTGCTGGGGACAGAGGTGATCTGAGATGCTCAAGAGACTTCCACGAAGGAAACAGTTACCCCAGACTCTTTTACAGTTCTCCCAAGTCTATCTCATCCATTTTCCCCATCTATTGTTCCCAACTCCTCCTGAAATTTGTACCTGAAAAAAACCTAGGCATAAAAACATGCAAAGAAATGTCTTTTAGGTCTTTCATCCTCTTTAGCCAAAAACTATTTTTGGAAACGCTAACTTTTGCGGGGAGGGTAAGGGAAGGGCATATGCTTCTGCCCAACATCAAGCCCTGGTTTTGCTCCACCTACAGCTTAGCTGCTCAGGGCTATCCTCATCCTAGAGCAAAGCAGGCTGCAGGCTGGAGGTTGTCCTCCAATGTGTCACTGCACCTGTAAAGAGGCTTCAGGAGGCACAGCTGAGAGGAACAAGTGCCTCCCCAGGAGCTAAGAGAAGAAGAGCAAACAAGGAACGTGGCACTGTTAAATGTTGCTAGTGAGTCACAGGCTCATGGATTCAGCCAAAAGAAGGTCAGCAGAGAACACTGTGACTCTTTAGTCTGAGCTCTGCTGCAGCACAGGTCATAGGACAGACTTTGGTTTGAACAAGAATATATCTCTGAGAAAAAAGCACTTCTGGTGTGAATTGAATGAATTTTGAGAAGAGCAGTATCTTCAGAAGTTGTTCCAGTGGTGAATTATCCTGCCTGCTTTTCTTCCAGATCATTCATCCAGCTATTCAAAATGGAGCACCAAGAATCTAGCACTGCAGAATGATGTGTTCTTCAGGATCATTATGTGATAATTTTTTGTTCAGATCCAGTGGTTAGGTTGCTTTTAATCCATTTCAACTGTGCTATATTGTGGTTTCTTTGCCAGAACAACCTGCCTAGAAGCTGCTTCAAAGCTGCTGTGTTTCACACCACGTCTCTCCCCCATTTTCTAGAGGCATCTACCAAAATGTGCAGCTTCATCCCTTTTCAGCCTCACTTTGACTTGCTGAACTGCATCCTGTGATCATGTTCAGTATTTGCTTCCCAGCACTGCAAAGCACCTTCAGATACCGGGGTACAGCTCAGGGGCAAATGCTTGGATTGAGGTTTGGAGCCCAGATAAGGAAGGCAGGGAAGTGTTCTTGTTTGAGCAGATGTGCAGAAAAAGGGACTTTAGATCCTGTCTACTCCTAAGAGAGGATCCTGTTTCTCATGGTTGCCTTCACCTTGCTCCCAGAAGGTCCCACTGCAGTCTTGCTGAAGGCTGCTGCCCTGACAGATCTAAGAGCACAGCTTGTTGGGTTCCCTAAGGAGTCCTGCTGAAGGAGGCCCGAGTTGGCAAAGATTTGATCTCTAAGCTAACACCAAGCACTTTAATGAGGCAGGTGAGCAAGGAGGAATTGGCAGTGAACATCACTGGTCATGAAGTGCCCAAAGAGTAGCTCTGAGTAGGTCATCCCTGCCAGCAGGGTCACCAGCAAGGCAGGAAATTGTCATGCTGTTGGAAGAGTGGAGATGAGGCTTGAAGAAGACTAATGATGTGAGAAGTTAGCCTTTGTACTTAGCTGTCTTTGGTTTGTTTTCTTTCTGTACCCAACTACTTCAAGCATTTGGCTCTTTTGGTGTCTCAAAACCTTACTAAAAAAACCCTTACAGGGTGAAAATTTGTGTGTGTCCTTTGAAGTCAGGGACACTTAGTCCAAGTGACATCAGCATTTCTATCCTAGATGTAAGGTTGATTGTGACATTAGCCAAAAAAGGAGTGGTTCTGAGGCTGTTTCTTCTTGCAGAGCCACCCCAGTGAATTCCTGTGTTTATCGTCTACTGTTCTTCCAAATACACATTCATTTTGGTGACTTTTAAAAAAATTATATTCACTCCTAATATAAATTTTGACTAAATATAGGTTGGGGGTGAAATCTAAAACCTGCTCAGTTTCAGCCTGGAGCAAATTCTGCAAGTTGTATTTGAGCTGCTTTGGAAGCACATTTCAAATGGAATTTCTGATGTATTAGAAAGAATCAAAGATGCTCCTAAAGCCCTGGGAAGAATATCTTCCCTTCTCTTTCTTTTCCTATTGATGTGAAATATAAAAGTGGTGGTTTGAATATTGTTCGGTTTCAGCAGAATTTTGCATAGAGAACAGAATTTTTGATCTAAAGAAGTCCCAGAGTGCTTTTTTATTTATCTTTAGGATGAAGTTCAGGCTTCTTGCCCCCCCCCCCCCTTTTTGTTACAAAAGGAGCAATGTTGCTCAGCCCTTCTGTAATGCATTTCATTTCAAAAGGCTTTGCTTGCACAACCTAATGAAACATCAGGCAATGTGAGGCAGGGGAGCAAATAATCTGTGTTGCTGGTGTAGAGTCAAAGTAAATTCAGAGTTAATTCACTTAGATCCTCTGCATTTGTCTTGATTAGAGCAGAATCTGGGTTGGGCTTAGAAGTTTTGTTTCTGCATTCAATAATTTGACTTGTTATGTTTCCTGAGCTCCAGGAGATATTTGAGTATCACTGGGAACTTCATTTAGGCATCCAAATGCTTCAATATTTTCCAGTGTGGATGAGGTCATATGCCCTATAGACAGGAGAGGATTGTTCCCAGTGGTGTGTTTTCCAGGATTTTGTCCAGTCTAGTGTTAAATGTCTAGGTAATTTTTTCCCCTCAGGAAACTCAGCTCACTAGACAGTCCACTTGGAATTTTATCCCAATACTCAGCCCTGCATTTTCCTTTCCTTGCTTACATCCTTTTACTTCTCCAGTAAACATTTCTGCCTTCTGAGCTCTTTCCCTTTGGCTTTGTAAAGTACAAGAAGACAGTTTGCAGTCTTCTCCATTATTTCAGTGAAGTCAGGCACAGAACTTGAGGGCAACCAATATCTTGTGTCCGTGCAGTCAATAGGTAGGAAGGATCCTGCTGTCAGTAAGAAAAACGTGATGTATTTGTCCAACCCAAACTCCACCCACAGCCATGTGCTTTGCAGTGGGCATCATGTTGACTGGCTCCCTGCTCCAGCATTTCCTTTGGCTCTGTGGAATCCCTCTGTTGACTTCAGTCATATGAAGCTTTTGATGTCACCTGAGGTCCTAAGTGGCCTTCAGACCTTGTGGAGATGGCCTTTAAGTCATGGAAGACTAAGAAGGATGTCCCCTCCTTGGTCTTGGGATGACTCTGCCACCACAAGACATCACAGGTCAAAGGGACAGAATTGCATTTGACAGATCTCTTCTGGTAGCTGTTGTGGATCTTCTCAGGCATGACAAATTGGGCATGGTCAATGTCTGCTGACAATGCTGGTGCTGAGGCAGATTCACTGGGCTGTATTAGATCTCCTTTACATTGTTTCTTCCACTTTCAGCCCCCCTGATGTAACAGGTACATCTGAAAGCAGAGGCAGACTTCTCGTGCCTCCAGAGTGGCTTTTCCTTAGGGCCTGACCTGCTGATATCAACAGCAATATTCCTCGTGCATGGCACCCAGGGGAGGGCAGGCTCTGTGTCATTGCTACTCCTTTTGGCTAGTGGAGTGCGGAAGAAAGATCTTGATAGGATGCCAGGTCCTACCTGATTCTGCAAGCATGGAATACTGATTGCAGCAGGACTAATGCTATAGAACAAAACATCATTCCTCCATTGCTTCCTTCTTCTCCTGCCTTAGTGGTATCTTCTAAATGGTATCTTAGTGGTATGTTAATGCTAGTTATGATTGGACTTGATGATCATAGAGGTCTCTTCCAACCTTTGTGATTCTATTGCCTATTGTCCTCCATTGACTTCAATTAATCCCCCAGGCTGTGAAAGGGGACACCAGGGCTAAAGATAGTTTATACTGAGCCATTCACAACTCTGTTTAGGTTGTTCCTCTTTTCCCTAGCAATTTGCAATGAAAACTGTGTCAGGAAAGGGCTGGGTGACCTGGGAGGGCTGGGACAAGCCTTATGCTGGAGATAGCAAATTCCATTTCAGGCCACTAAGCTGGAGATCCGGTGCTAAGAACACAGGAAGCTGGGAGGATAAATACTGTAACTTTTCATCACATGCATAAGAATTGCAGCCTGGTTTGGTCTGGTGATAGAGGGGAAAAAGTCATTCTGCTTATCTCATCTCACAGAGTGGCTAGGCTGATTACAAGCTTCCCTGCTTGGCATCTCTTTCAATTCAATTTGGCTGCCTGGTGCCCTTGGCACACAGTTGGTTTCGTTAAATTTCACAGCAGTTAGTTTTCCTTCTCCCTGTAACACTTTTTTATCAACATTTGACTCCAGTGTAATTTCAGGCAATTGTACTTTTTATTCATTTATTTAGTGTGTGTGATTTGGCAGAGCAGGTAGGGGGAGAGGATTCAGACACCACTGCAAATCCCTGGAGAAAACTTCATCTATGGGAAGCCAGATCAGCTTGCAAGTGTGGTGATAGACAAAAAAAAGCTGCTTTCCTTCTCTTGTGATATCATTGAAGGGAGAATGTTAGAGGTTGGAAGGGACCTCTGGAGATCATCTAGTCCAACCTCCCTGCAAGAGCAGGAGAACCTAGAGCAGCTTGCACAGGATGTGTCCAGCTGGGTTTGGAATATCTCCAGAGATGGAGACTCCAGCACCTCCCTGGGCAGCCTGGGCCAGTGCTCCACCACCCTCAAAGGAAAGAAGTTCCTCCTCATGTTCAGATGGAACTGCCTGGGTGCTAGTTTGTGCTCATTGCCTCTAATCCTGTCCCTGGGCACCACAGACAAAAGCAGCTAAAGAGCTTGCTGGAAGAGACAAATTTTCTTTCCTTCAGGCTAATCACAGCTTTGTGTTAAAAAGCAGAGCTGGACTGGCAACCCAAGGTGGTGGGACAAGCCGTCTGCTGCTTAGCAAGCCTGTGTGAGTTTGTTAAGAGAGTGTGTGCATGGATGAGTGCGGGAATCCAGGGAGCAAACATGGTTGTTATCCTTTTGGTATCCAATACTCAGTTCCCTGGTCGGTAGGATGAGGAACTCAACATGGAGTTGGTATCTCTTGTTCCCATCACTGCTACCTCCTCCCACCCCAGAGCAGTGTTTTCTCAAGTCTGTGTCTAACGCAAGATGCCAGGCAGGTTTGTGCAAGTCTAAGTGGTTTTGAGGTGCACTCTAAAAGGTCTTGATTTGCAGAGTGCCAGCCCTGCACACTGAATATCCCAAAATAATGCGTTCTGGTTTCTCAGGAAAAGCTTTTTTAAAAGCCCCTAATTAAAAATTAATTCAAAATGAAGCTTAAAAGTTCTTCAAAGGGAACTCTGCCTTCAGAGGTGACTCAGAGGCTGACAGACCTGCACCTCACTGCAAGCCAAGGGCAGCCAAGTTTGGGGGCACAGAAATCATGTTCAGAGTGAGACCTCTGATTGGTGAAGCTTTTCCTTATGTCCTTTAGAAAGGATGAGTTCAAGTCCTTTCGTTTTAACTCATGGTGCATCTAGCTTTCCTTTCTCAAAGTTCTCTATAGTTCCTTCCAGCCTAGACAAAGTATTTCCAAAGGCACAGAGTCTTGAGCCTCCTTAAACACCTCAGGAAAGATGGAGGTGGTGGGTAGCTCCCTACCTACTTTGCTTCTGGTTCAAAGGCTCCTGATGGGAAAGACCCACTGAGGGTTTCCCTCAAGGAGCCCACTCTTGCTTAGAGGTTTCCCATGGAGCTGGTCAGCCCTATGCATACACATGTGGAACATCTTTCTGCTGGATGAGCTGACTCTATCTTATATCTTGGCTTGAGCTTACTGGGAAGGAGGAGGCTTTGTTGTGCCAAGCAAACAAGGGTGTCCTGCTAGTAGCATCTCCAAACATCCCTCCTGTCTCTGAAGGGCAGTGCTGTATCCTCCAGGTGTCACTTCCCAGCAAGGAGCTGGCTACACAGTCAGTGACAATTGGCATGGTGCCCTTGACATCAGCCCTGATCTGGCTGGAAAAGGTGGTCTCACACTTTCTCCTGGGGATGGAAAGCAGCTTTCCAGAGCACAGTTTCAGCGCATGGACTTCTGGTTATGGATTGAAATCTTGGTTGCTATTTTTCCAGCTTGGCTGAGTACACTGGTTTATGGATGAAGGCATAACTAGTAGTTTCTTTGAGCTTTTTGTCCCTTCCTAGGCTGAAAGTAAGAATACAGATTATTCTTTCTGTTAGTGTGAGGGCTTGAAGTTCAGGATGTTCACTCAGAGTGTCCAGCACAAAATGCTCCAGTGGGTATGTAGCAGACCTACTAAAGCAGACTGCTCAGCAACAAAACTACTCTGGGGGAATTTTCTTCCTCTTTCACCTAATTAATGATCAGTTCACATCCTGAACCATTGGAGATTCCTATAAATTTGGTACCTAGCATAATGGTGAAGGTTTAAATCACAAAAATCCTATTCTGATTATAACCTAATGGTGCAGTTGTCCAATGCACAGGATTACTTCAGACATCAGTATCTGCAGCAGTGTTCTACCAATGCAGTCAGAGGCAGCTGTGAAAAGAGTAAATAACCAGAAGATGATTTGAGAATGCAAGTAAATTTAAACATTAGAAGAGTTATATCTTAATATTTGATATCTATAACTACCTGAAGGGAGGTTGTAGCGAGGCAGGGACTGATTTGTTCTTCCTGGTGGAGAGTGATAGGACAAGGGGAAATGGATGGAAATTGTGCCAGGGGAGGTTCAGATTAGATATTAGGAGGAATTTCTTTGCTGCAAGGGTTGTCAGCCATTGGAACAGGCTGCCCAGGGAGGTGGTTGAGTCCCCATCCCTGGAGGTGTTTAAGAGACAGGTAGATGTTGCATTGGGAGGCATCATTTAGTAAGTTGATAGGGCTAGGACAAAGGCTGGACTTGATGATCTCCAAGGTCTCTTCCAGCTGTAACTGTTCTATGATTCTATCTTAGAAAACTTAAATACAAACCTATGTGTCCATGGATAGCCTCTGAGGTGGTGTAGCTGGCATTTACTGATCAAGGTACCAGCTTAGATGACTCAGGGCTTTGCAGAGCTAGATGTCCTGCCAATAAGTCACTTGGAAATCTTCTTGCTTGTGAACCATTAACATGTTAAATATGTAAGCTAATGTCTGGAAACAGTTCAGATAAGCAGCACTGTACCCCTGATCAGTGAAACTCAGCAAGCAAATGCTTTCATTGCAGTGACCTGCCTGAGAACAGTCAAAACTCATTCTTGGTTGTGATTTGAGGCTGCATGGCTGGCTGTCTTTGGCATAGAAATAAGAAAGCAGAAGGAATTTGTCACGGAGAGGTGAGGTTTTGTTGGTTTTTTTTGTTTGTTTTTGTTTTTTTCTTTTCATGTTTATCTTTGTTTTAAATAGGTCAGTGATAGTCTTTCCACCTTCAGCCTCTAGGAAAGTTGTTAGGATCCAGTTGGAGAAGCAGCAGAGCAAATACTGAGCCTTTTAAGAAATCATGCTTCTACTTTGTTCTGCAAAATAAAACCCTAAATGAGGAATAAGCAGTAGTTTTGTTTTAATACTGCCTAGTATCTGTAGAAAGCTCTGAGGGAGTGTGTGTGTCTGTAGATGGGTCTCTTCTGGGGTGTGGTGGGGCTGGCCAGCAGTGTTAGGAGGAGAAGGGAGCAGAAGCTAATTGTTCAATCACTTTTGAAACTGCAAATATTTTACCCTATTTTCTGTCTGGAAGAAACCATGCAGTGAATAGGGCAAGATAGGTAAATAAAGAGGATCTGCCTAGAGTCAGTTGCCACTCCAAACACTAAAGCCAAGGTAGCTAAAGAACACCTACCAGAGGAGAAATTTTGGGGTGGAAGAGGGATTGGACTCTTATTGGTTTCTTTCCCCTAACTTTCTTTCTTTTTCTTCTTCCTTGTTGTGAAAGTTGTCTTCATTTAGACTTTGGCAAGGGTAGAACAGCTCCCACTCCTTCTGTTTACCCCTGAATTTGGTACATGGTGACCTGTGTACTGATCCATGGACACAGCAATCTGGATTTAATCTTCTGTCTGGAGACCATTCATATCTTGCTCAGGAAATCTCTTTGGGTCCTTTTCACATTTTTCCACTTTCCTCCCAGGATGCTCTTTGAAGTTTCCAGCAAGCATTCCTTAGTCATCATTGCAGTGGTTGTTCCCATCTAAATCCAGGCTACTCAGGTTCTCTTTAGAGTATCAGAGAAAGCTGGANAGAATTACCTCCCTAGATCTGCTGGCCACACCTCTCCTAATGCAGCCCAGGATGCGATTGGCTCTCTGAGCCGCAAGTACACATTGCCGACTCATATCCATCTTTTCATCCACCATGACCCCCAAGTCCTTCTCTTCCTGGCTATGATCAATGAGTTCCTCACCCAATCTATACTGGGATTTCTCCTGCCCAGATGCAGGACCTTACATTTAGACTTGTTAAACTTCATTTTGTTTTCTTGGGCCCACTTTTCAAGCCTGTCCAGGTCCCTCTGAATGGCATCTCGGCCTCCTGGCGTGTCAACCACACCCATCAGCTTGGTGTCATCTGCAAATTTGCTGAGGATGCACTCCATACCCACATCCAGGTCATTAATGAAAATATTAAAGAGCACCGGTCCCAAAACCGAGCCCTGAGGGACACCACTAGTCACCGCTCTCCACCCAGACATAGAGCCATTAACCACAACTCTCTGGTTGCGTCCCTCCAGCCAATTCCTTATCCACCGAACGGTCCACCCATCAAACCCATACCTTCTTTAAGAAGGAAACCCTAAAAGCACAGGAGCAGGCTGTCCCTGTATGCTGTAAGACAAGCAGGCAGGGTAGAAGACTAGCCTGGCTGAACAGGGAGCTATGGCTGGGACTCAGGGAAAGTAAGATGGTTTACCACCTCTGGAAGAAGAGGCAGGGGTTGCAGGAAGAGTACAAAGATATAGTGAGGGCAGGCAGGGAGAAAATTAGAAAGGCAAAAGCCCAGCTTGAACTTAATCTGGCCACTGCAGTATAAGATAAAGATTTTACAAATCCACCAACAGCAAAAGTAAGGCCAGGTTGAATCTCTATCCTTTATTGGATGTGGTGGGGAGCATGGTCACTGAGGATGGGGAAAAGGTTGAGGTACTCAATGCTTCTTTTGCCTCAGTCTTTAATAGTCAGGTTAGTTATCCTCAGGGTACTCAGCCCCCTGAGATGGAAGACAGGGCTCGGAGTTGGGGCTGGTTCTGTTCAATACCCTTATCAATGATCTGGATGAGGGGATCGAGCGCACCCTCTGTAAGTTTGCAGACAACACCAAATTGGATGGAGGTGTTGATCTGCTTGAGGATACCAATGCTTTGCAAAGGGATTGGGGCAGGCTGGATTGATGGACCTGGCAGTGTTGGTCAACAGCCAGTTGCGCATGAGCCAGGAAGATACCTGGATACACTGAGCATCAGACTTGGGGGTCTACATCTGATACCTGAAGAAGATCCAAGGCATGGATAAACCTCACTGCAGAACTTGCAGGAAATCCTGTAGAGCTGAGCAGGTCAGGCAAGATCTAGCACAGCTTAAAGTGACTCCCTGGCATCTCCCAGGATAGGATCTCTATGGAGTTGTGCCCATGAAGAACTAGGGCAGCTACTTTATGTGCTGTGAAAGCAGAGAACATGCCAACCAACAAAGTTTTGTGATAGTGTGGTTGCAAAATTAATTGGCACTTGCAGTTAGCAACAGGACACAGAGAGAGAATTTGCATTTGCCTGTGGGAAGAGTGAATTTGAATCACTTTGTACCTGCTGCCTATTATGCATCAGTCATGTCTACTGGTTATTTTTAGTTTCATACTTCACTTTATTGTTTCCTTGATTATATTTTAATTTTCTGAACTACCTCATTGTGAAAACATAGCACAGAAGGTGCTGATACTTTTTATTTACGTAAGATGCTGAAATGACGCTTCTGAAATGACTTACCAAGCATCTTATTTATCTGGCACACATAACAATTCAGTGCCTCCTCCATGTGCTTCTCTTTCATTATGACTGTACAGACAGCAGCCACAAAAAGAAGGCTGATGAGTTTCACAGAGTGCCTTCTATGCACTGAAATGAGTTTGCCTGACACCTGGCAGTTAAATGGGATAGACTTTTTGGGGTTGCTGTTTGTGAAACTAGGTGTGATAGCAGCCAGGCAGCTACGTGGCTGGGCTCTCACAGGCATGGCAGGAGGAAAAGGACAGGTGAAATAAATTTTAGAGCTGCCAGCTGCTTTCAACCATCCTGCTCAGCTTCATAACCCAGGCTTGGCATGTTCCTGAGATTTGGTGCAGTTTTGTGTGAATGTCTTCTTCAGCCTTTTTAGCTGTTGTCAGAGTGTCCTAGTTTTGGTATTCCATGCCATTTAGGTCATATTCAGTCCCTCAAACTTTGACATCAAGCTTGGGCCATAGGGTCTCTCACATACAGCCTGAGACCCAAGCAAATCACGTGCATGATTAAGCTATTTAGCACCTAATTAACAGCAAATACAAATAAGGAGAGGTTTGGATCTCTACCCTTCCTGAAAGGATCGGAAGTCCAGCTCTGTTATTGCAAGACTCTCTCTGGTCTGCCTTGGATCTCAATCCAAGAGTTCCTGAGTTTCAGCTGCAGGATCCAGCCTCTGTGTCTGATTTCGATCTGCCGCTGAGTCCTTCTGCTACAGCATCAGTAGTTGCCATTGTGGGGCGGGGGTTAGGTGTGGTATTGGCTTTCTGTGTGTGTGCATATATATATTTCCTTTTATTGTTATTAATTTCATTAAAGTAGTTTAAGTTTCATTTCCAATCCACAAGTGTCTGTCTCTCTCTGTTAATTTCCCATCTTCCTTCCTGGAGTGGGGGGAAAAGGGGATACTGGAGAATATCTGTCCCTGGATTAGTGGTTGGCCCAGCCTTAACCCTTGACATGGAGAGAACCTCATACTGAAGTTCTTGCTGCTTAAAGTTTAAGAGTGCTTTCAGCTTCCTTTCCAAGGCAGGATTTTCTACGGAATAAAGGAATTCCTTATCCCACTACTCTTTTTAATACCTTCTTTAGTGATGCTGCAAGCAGTAGGGGAGTGAGTGGAGTCTGGGTACACCTGTCAGCTACTTGCATGTATGGCTAGGCTTCGCGAACGAAGCTCCAGGGAGGGCTCCACCCACGCTCCTCCTCAGCGCCTTTTCCAAGTGCGCTGATAAAAAGAGGATAGCAGATAGCACCCTCGAGCCTGCACTATGGATTTTTTTTAGGTGAGACACAGCATGTGCAGAGCTGGACCCACCCTTTAGTCCTAAGGTTTATCTGCCAGGGCCTAGCAAGCTTGGACACTGGCAGCCAAGTCCATAGGACGTAGGATTATTAGAGTGTCCTTCTCTTAGATGGAAGGCCTTCCAGGGCTAAACAAGCTCCATCTGCCCGGGTTTGGAATCATAGTTGTCCTCCTAGGATGACTGCCAGAAGGCTAATGAGCTCATCCTACCCATCCAAGGATTCTAGGAACATGGGTATCACTCCCCACACTTTCCCGTGGGCAATGAGTTTAATGCTCCCTCTGCTGTCGGCACAGTTATCGCACCAGGGGCCACAGGAGACCACAAGGGATTTTCAGACTGTGCCTGTCAGCTACTTGTAGACACCTGTTTACTTCTAGGACGATGCCACTTCTCCAAGTTCACTCCTCATGGTTGTGCACCTGCTGCTTTCTGGGAATCCCAATTCCCTTTACAAGGAGAGGAATTTCACCCATGTGGGGTTTTGTCCTCACTATCCTAATTCTTCAGCCACATGACTTGGACCTACAGAGTTACTAGGCTCTGAAAATACAATATTAAACTGGGAGTTTATTCACAGTTTTGTCACTAAAAATATCTGCACTGCTTATCCACAAAGAGAAGAGTTTGCCTTTCCTTTTCTTGTTGTTATTGTACAAAGGTACTTTAAATCAGTGTGAGGACTTTGAGCCACTGCCTGCTTTCAAAAGTGCGCTCAGTTTGTCATGTAGAGAAGCAAAGGTTTTCATGAATTCAACTGTTGGCTAAAATCTGTTCATTTAGATCAAATCACTGGAAAAACTCCTTGAGCTTGCCTTCAACCAGTGATGAATCAGCCTTATATCTCAGTGCTTTCCAATATGACTTGAAGCTACTTTGCCTTAATCTTCCTCATGCCCATTCCCAGTTGCCCACTGGGAAATAAAAAAAGCTCCCAGAGGCAAAAATCACTTCCAAAACTTGCTTTTTTAAAAATAATTTATACAAAATGGTAATTTTTTTTTTGAACATGAAAGCTCCTTTCTTCTTGGTCAGATTTTGCTGGTGTTTCTGGTAACAATGCAATGCTGCCCCATTATTCCCAGCAGCAGCAGTGTTTCAGCCCAGGTTCAATGCAGCCACACACAGGTGGTGGAGGAGGGCACTCCTTTGGAAGTTCCTTTGAAGCTCTTGTGGGTTGCTTTGGAAGGAGCTCTCTGCTGGCACTTCCATTTTCCTGGGCCCATGTGGCTTATCTAGCTCCTCTGTGACTCTTATGGTTACTCTGTTGAGGAGCAGCTGAGGGCACTGGGGTTGTTTAGTCTGGAGAAGAGGAGGCTCAGGGGAGACCTTATCTCTCTCTACAACTCCCTGAAAAGAGCAGGTGAGGTGGGGCTCAGTTTCTTCTCCCAGGTTACCAGTGAGAGGACAAGAGGAAATGGCCTCAAGTTGCACTAGGGGAGTTTTAGATTGGATGTTAGGAAACATTTCTTTGCAGAAAAAGTTCTTAGGCATTGGCCTAGGCTGCCCAGGGAGGTGGTGGGGTCACCATCCCTGGAGGGGTTCAAAGGACATCTAGATGTGGTACTTAGGGACGTGGTTTAGTAGCATGGTGGGAGATAGGTTAATGGTTGGTCTTGATGATCTTAGAGCTCTCTTCCAACCTTAATGATTCTCTGATTTTCTGGTCAACGCTGTCCCGCTATGATCCTTCTGCAGGCACAGGGAAAACTGGCCAGGCTCTAACAGGAACCAATTTCAAGCCCGCTAAAATATGCTGAATTACTGACAAATCCATGGCTTTGAGGAATGCATGCAGACGCATGGCTTTGTACTGCTTATGTGTTCAGAAAAGCAGTCTGAGAGGAAGGGAGATGAAGCCTGGATACCCTGATGACCCACCCCAGAGCAGCTCTTTGGATCTGCAGGGAAGGAACAAGTTGGTGTCTGATGCCCATCACTTCAGTCCATGTTTTGAGACAAAAGAAAAGAACTTCTTTTCATTCTGGGTAGTTTTATATGCCAGACTTGCTCAGGGGCTCAATTACACATCTCCCTGAGTGAAAAGCTTCATTTTGGTAATGAGGAGTATTAATTCCAAGAGGAATAGTCTGGACAATTAGATGTACAAGTAGTGAAAAGGTTCCTGAAAGGGCATTTTGATACTCCTTTCTTTGTGATGCAAAAACCATTGTTCTGTGAATGGTCCCTGTCCTCTTGAAGCACTTCTGCTGATGTTTCTGTCTTGCTCCTTTCCCCTGGCATACTTTTGCTACTTTTCCACCCAGACACTTACCTCTTCTCTTCTGGAGCCAGTGGACCACCTGACAGCACAGTAACGTCCTGAAGAAAAAATGTTCAGAACATGTTGATAGGTTTTTGGACATCTTTGAACATTATTTGGCATCTGGTGGTAAGAATGAGCGCCAAGAGTTCTGATGGTGAAAGGGTGCTCTAAGTGTCTGTGGTGTCCCTGATGTGCTGCAGACCTGTTGGTATCTGAGGAGCTCAGCTTGACTGCCCAAGACTGACTCTGAGGGACTTCCTTTAATACTCACCTATCTCTTCAGGTTTCTCTTTCTGCACAATTTGCACTTGGGATCATAGGACAGGACAAGAGACCAGTTGGTACTGGAGCCCAGTTCCATCACCCTTGTGGGAGTAATTTAGTCTGGAAATGTTGGTACCATGTCTGCTTGCCAAGCCGTCACCTCCTACCATCACTGGAACGTTTTCCAGTGGTGCTCCCTGATGCCTTGCTCCTTTCTCACCTTCTTTCTACTTCCTCTGTCCCTCATCCACTGGTTGCTCTGCTTCTGCTGCTTCTCCTCAGTCTTTCTCAAAGTGGTGCAATGCAGTTTTTTGTTGACATAGTGTCTATCCCTTTCCTTGCCCATGATCACCTGCTTTTTCTGTACCTTTGTGTTCAGATTATAGCATATGCTTCCTTATTTTCTGTCTTCTTCAACAGGTAGGCATCTCAGGCCATGTCTGTGTTTCCTAGTGTGCTTTGTAATGCTTCAGAAAATGATTATGAGCATCCAGTATTTCTCCTCCTTATTCAAGCCTTGAAGGACCAGTGGTCTCCCACCATATTCTCCTGGAGAAGCTGGCAGCTCACGGTCTAGACAAGTTTAGTTTTTGCTGGGTAAGGAGCTGGCTGGATGGCCAAGCCTAGAGAGTAGTGGTCAATGGAGTTCAATCCAGCTGGTGACCAGTCACCAGTGGTGTTCCCCAGGGCTCAGTGTTGGGGCCAACTCTATTCAGTATCTTTATCAATGTTCTGGATGAGGAGATCGAGTGCACCCTCAGTAAGTTTGCAGATGACACCAAGATAGGAGGAAGTGCTGACCTGCTGGAGGGTAGGGAGGCTCTGCAGAGGGACCTGGATAGGCTAGATCCATGAGCTGAGACCAATGGGATGAGCTTCAACAAGGCCAGGTGCAAGGTCATAGACTTTGCTCTCAATAACCCCATGCAGCACTACAGGCTTGGGGCACAGTGGTTGGATTGCTGCCTGGCTGAGAAGGACCTGGGGGTGCTGGTTAGTAGTCAACTGAACATGAGCCAGCAGAGTGCCCAGGTGGCCAAGAAACCTAACAGCATCTTGTCCTGGATCAAAAATAGTGTGACCAGTAGGAACAGAGAAGTGATCATCCTCCTGTACTCAGCACTGGTGAGGCTACACCTAGAGTACTGGGATCAGTTTTGGGCCCCTCAGTACAAGAAGGACACAGAGGCACTGGAGTGTGTCCAGAGAAGGGCAACGAGGCTAGTGAGGGCTCTGGAGCACAAGTGTTCTGAGGAGCAGCTGAGGGCACTGGGGTTGGTTAGTCTGGAGAAGAGGAGACTCAGGGGAGACCTTAATGTCTCTCTACAACTCCCTGAAAGGAGGTTGGAGCTAGATTGGAGTAGGTCTCTTCTCCAGGGTTAACAGTGAGAGGGTAAGAGGAAATGGCTTCAAATTGCAGCAGGGGAGGTTTAGATTAGATATAAGGAGAAATTTCTTCTCCGAAAGGGTTTTTAAGTTGTGTCCCAGGCTGCCCAGGGAGGTGGTGCAGTCACCATCCCTGGAGGAGTTTAAGAAACATGTAGACGTGGCACTTAGGGACATGATTGAGTGGCATGGGGGTGATAGATTTGTGGTTGGACTTGATGGTCTTAGAGGTCTCTTCCAACCTTAATGATTCCATAATGAGTGTTTGGTTGGAGCAGGGCACAAAAGAGCCCCTGGAGAGCCATGCTAGTGTTCTTACAACAGTGGCAGTCTTGAAGACTCAAACCTTATATCCCAGTCAGCTTCAGCCAGCATTAGCTGGATGCTGGGGTGCCAGGAGGGCATTCTACTCTTCTAGCCCCTCCTCCTTATCCTGCTGCCCACCAGCTTTCCACCACCCTACCACTTCTAGAGTGGCTTTGCCTGAAAATTTACTTGGAAAAAACAACCAAAAAGTGATCTTAGCTGGATTAATTCAGCTGTCTGACTCGTAGCATGGCTGCACATGTGTTTATGCTGGCACAATGGGAGTGGGAATGCACATGGAGGAGGAAGCCAGGAGCTATATGCATCACCAAAAGCTGGTCCATGCTCTCATAGCCTGTCCTTGCCACTGAGCTCTGTGGAGTCCTGCCAGGACTGATATTGAAGAGGAGGAGTAGAGCTAAGCGCAGGTGATGACGTGTTGTGGAAAGTGACAATTTTGCTGTGAGTGAGACAGCCATAACAACCTGAGAAGCAGTGGCTGGAGTTACAGAGCAAGAAGTTTTACCAGAACCTTGCTGAACCTGCGAAGGATTTTAACAGGATCATCCCCAAACCAGTAGTCTTGTCTCTCATAACCAGGTTTTTCTGAGGACATACTGCAAATGACAAGTGCATGCAAGAAACAAGGTTGGGTGCTTAATTGATTGGAAAGGAAATCACTCCTATGATGATACCTTTCTGCAGTGTCAGCCCCTGGCTTTCCTACCTTCCAGCATTTCTGAGCTAATCCTTAGTCACAGCTCAAGGCTGCAGAACCTTGTAATTTTTCCCCGGGAATGCCGAGATTTCAGTAATCCTTAAGAGGTGGGGAAGGAAAACCCAAACAGAAGAAAGAAAGAAGCCTCCTGCTGCTGAGTTTCCAAAGCCAGAGTTTAGGCACTGGATATTGAATGAGCACAAGTGAGGCAGTTGTGTTGTTTCTTTCCAGGAGTGTGAAGCTTGTGCTCAGGAGTGCTTGCTAGTGGGAGTCCTGGACCTACCACTTTTACAGTGCTTTCTTAGAGGGAAGAAAACAGATCTGAAATTCCAAGTTCAGGGATGTTTCTAATGGAGTTTTTCAGGTTTAATTTTGCATGTCATCATGATCCAGTCTGTTTTCCTCAGCAAAAACTCATCTACATCCCAGCACTTGCCTCTGAGAGCTGATTGTTACCTACTGTCTGCAACCAGGTGGTGAAAATGTGAGGCAAGGTATACACTCCTAAAGAAGGTGTTTTTCAGAGCCTTGTGAGCTGAAGTGGTTTTGTTATGATGCGTGGCTGCTTGATGTGCTGTTAGCATTCTCATTACATCCTACACCAAACTGATCCATCATGTCCTGTTAGTAGCTTCCCTGCATTTTACATTTAAGATAAGGTCCTTCAAATGTAACTTCTCTTTTCTTGTTGGCTATAACCCCCACAAGGAACTGAGGATTGCAATAGTGAAGATTCTTTTTTCTTTACAAAAGGGAGAATAGCAGAGGTGTCTGTGTTCCCAGGGACTTTGATCCTCTGGAAGCTTTCTGTTTCCAAAATAATGGGGCAGAATGTGTCAGAGGCTCCAGAAATCTTAACCGAGCTGCAAAGAATGACATTGGTATACCAGAGTGAACTGAATGCACACAGGGCATGGGACTAAGCACCACTAATTAGGAGCACTGAGTGCCTGCAAACACCGGACTCCCTGCCAGAGACACAGTGGATTTCCAGTCTCTCCTTTAAAGCACTTTGCAATGTTCTTTCTTACACATCTCTCTCTTGGATCTGCTGTGTGTTTGCTTTCCTAAAGTCCAGTCTGATGTCTGCCAGTGCCAGTGTCATTGTCAGAAGAACAGAAATATCAAAACCACAAGCCCCAAAATTATAGCTGAAGTTCAGCCTGCTCTATTTTAGCCTTCTCCTCCCATCTCTAATTCGCAGTGGGCTGCTGAAGTTAGCTTCTACTGACACTTGGTGCCCACGAGCACTTACTTATTCTCTGGGTCCAGTGGGGAAGGAGGGGAAGCTGGTGATAACAATGCAGAGCTGGGTCCTGACGTTCAGGGAAGCTGGGCTTGAAAACTTGGCAGCCCCAAAAGAAGAGCTCGGTTTTCAATCTCCATGCTAAATGATCCTAACAGAGTGAAATGTGGAGTTGCTTTTGACATGTGCACCATCTCCTCCATTGGAGTGGGCCATTGCTGGCTTCAAGAAGAGTTATCTGATGTTGATGTGTCCTATACTTCACCAAGCAGTTTTAAAGTGTGCCATAAACATAGCAGAGCAGCTTCTCTTCAAGCAACAGCATGCCAAAAAAAGGAGATCTCAGCACTCTGAAAGGCTTTTCCAGACCCTCAGTCCTCAGATGTGTAGAAATGGTCTTCTAATCTCCAGGATCGTTAGCATGTGCTTCTTTGTTCTTAGGCCAGCGTTGACCCTTAGCTTAAAGAGCTGTTTTGCCTCTCTGAGTTGCTCTGATGTACTTATAGAAACAGTAATCTCAACTCAGACTTAGATTTAGTCTTTGTCACAACACTTGCCAAAGTTTGTTGCTCCTGGTTTTAATTTTGGCAGCCCTCAGTTCTTCAGGTGTATGGTTTTGGCCAGCTGTCAAGGTTCTCCATGTTCAGTGAAGGGAGAGAGGTACCTCCAGTAGAAGCCTGATCCCCCCTGGTTAGATCCCCCTCATTAATAGATTAAGAAAGAAGAAATACTTTGCAGGAGATGTCTTTGGTCAGTATGGAGAGAGCCTGGAAAATTAGCTCAGATAACCTGCTTCCCTCTTAGGTGGCTCAAATGTGATGAGATGACTCCTGTCCCCTCTGAACAAACTGATGTGCTAGCAGTCAGGGGAGATTGAGATTAGATATAAGGAGGAATTTTTTCACTGAAAGGGTTGTTAAGTCTTGGCCCAGGCTGCTCAGGGAAGTGGTGGAGTCACCATCCCTGGAGACAGTTAGGAAACATCTAGATGTTCTACCTAAGGACATGGTTTAGTGGCATGGGGCTGATTGGTATGGTTGGACTTGATGATCTTAGAGGTTTCTTCCAACCTTAATGATTCTGTGAGTCAGTCTCTAGTTTCAAGATCCTTGCTGGATGTCCCCATGTCTGTGTATTTAAATGATGGGAGACTCCATGAATAGTGAGAGCATCCTCTGCTCACTAGCTAAGCCTTGCAATTCAATGTGAAACTTGTGCCTGCACAGCAGACAACTCAGGCCAGCATGTAAGCTCCATATTCTGGATTAAGTAGACGTTTTTTGAGAGTCAGTCCACAGGCATGGAATGGTGCCATGAAGGAAGGGATGTGCTTTAAAGAGACTCAAGTGTGATGCCTTGTCAATGTAGTTGGTTAATGCCTTGAACAACAGTAGCTGAGTTTCAATTACTTATGCTAATATCTTGTAGCCTGCCAATAAACATACTGTAATTGGTTTTTAAAAAGTCATGAATTCCTAGAAGTATGAGGCTCTTGCTTCTAACATCAATTACAGCTCTGCTGAGGAGTATGATGAGTCCTCTTGGGGGTAAAGATGTTGGGGAGTTCTTTCAATGTATGGATTAGCAAAGTGAGAATTAATGAGCTGTTATTATTTATAGAAACAACATCTGATCAGTGTTTCATCAGGATTTATATCTCCCCAAACCTAGAGTTACTTTGCTTTTCCTCAGCTAGAAGGGTTTAGTAATATTTCTTCTGCAGAAGCAAGCTTCATCAGTGTTTTAAATGGAGTCTCCATTTTGTGCTGGAAGCATTATTCTGATCTATGTCCTGTCTCTTTTACGTACAATGAGTCAAGTTCCTAATAAATGTTCACGCAGTCTCTTCCCTGAGAAAGAAGAAGAGAGCACAGCAGCCTGAGAGTGTGCCTCACAGCAGAGATGTCCTTTGTGATCCCGACTGAGTCGCTCAGGGTGGGGTGCATCCACCTGCAGACAGAATAGCTGCCTTAAGATGCTCACCTGAGCTCTCTCTACAGTCCAAGGAGAGAGCAATTCACCTGTCAAGAGGTTGTTGATTCTACCCTAAAATGGTTGTCCTGAGGTGAGGGAGGCTTGATCATTTGTCTGTACTCCAGTATTTGGTGCTCCTGCTGTGTTGGTGCTCCTCATGAATGCTTGGTGGTGGTTCTCCAACTGACGATGATTCTCAGGTCCTAGAGACATTTTAAAATGCAATATTTGTGTCAGTCAGTGATGCTTATGTAGTGGGAACTCCTGCTACCACAGCTGCTGTTGCATCATATCTCTGTTGCTGTATCTGGGTTGCTATTCCTACCTAAAGGAACAAAGAGCAGTATGTGACAGTGAGTTTCATAGAATCATAGAATGGCCAGGTTAGAAGGGACCTTAAAGATCATAGAGTTCCAACCTCCCTTCCATGGGCAGGGATACCAATCACCAGACCAAGTTGCCCAGGGCCACATCCAGCCTGGCCTTGAACACTGCCAGGGATGGGGCATCCAAAACCTTTGTGGGCAACCTGTGCCAGTGCCTAACTAACCTCTGGGTAAAGAACTTCTAATCCCCAATCTAAATTTCCCCTCCTTCAGTTTATAACCATTCCCCCTTGACCTATTACAATCTGACCTGCTAAAAGGTTTCTCCCCTTCTATTTTATAATCCCCCTTTAGGTACTGGAAAACTGCTATAAGATCCCCTCAAAGCCTTCTCTTCTCCAGGCTGAACAATCCCAACTCTCTCAGCCTATCCTCATAGGGGAGGTTCTCCAGTCCTTTAATCATCTTTGTGGCCTCCTCTGGACTCATTCCAACAGCTCCACATCTTTTTGATGCTGAGGAGCCCAGAACTGGATGCAGTACTCCAGGTGAGGCCTCACAAGCACAGAGTAGAGAGGCAGAATCACCTCCCTACACCTGCTGCTCATGCCTCTCCTGATGCAGCCCAGGATGCTGTTGGCCTTCTGGGCTGTGAGTATACATTGTTGGCTCATATCCAGCTTTTCATCTATCATGACCCCCAAGTCCTTCTCTGCACGGCTGCTTTCAGTGAGTTCCTCACTCAGTCTGTACTCATAGTTTGGTACCAGGAAGGAGTGGAATGTGGTACACTATAACATACAATTTCATGTAGGATATCTGTTTGTCTGTCTGTAGCATCAGTGCTATTCCAGCACCTCTGCCTGTGTTTCATCCCATCTGAGACAGCAGGGTATCTGAATCACTAGGATTCATCACTTGAGAGTCTTCCTTTGATACTGATGTGTAAACCTCAGTCCCTGGGATTATTTCTGCTCCATAATCTCTTTACCTAAACACTCCTGTATTGAACAGTCTGAGTCACTTATCTTGCCAACTGATGCGTTCCAGTCTCTTCTGAATGTGTTTGCTTTTGTCTTCTGATGGATGGAAAGACCGTTGTGCTTTCTGTCTCACTCTGCTGCCATCCCTTCCCCAGTCTTCCTGGTACTGGTAGCTGCCGTCTCCTTAGAGGAAAACACCCGGGAGTTCTCTGCTGGCTTTGATTTTGCTCTCCTTTTTATTTTCTCCTTAATCTTGAGTATTTTCTTGCTGTCTCCTAAAAAATGATGTTGAGTGGTTTCCCTGATGGTTTTGTTCTCTGTATGTATGCCATGTTACAATAACCCTAACTCGGATATATAGAGCTGTTTTGTCCTATCATTACCATTATTATGCCTGCCACTTTCTTTACTAACTGGCAGCCACAAGCTTCACATATTAAATACCCTCTATTTCTCCTCTCTAAAGTTTATTTTCCCCTCCCTGTAGGGGACAAATGTTATTATTCATTATACCCCATTAATGCGAGGGGGAACTGTGTGTGTGAATGTCCCTTGTGTTGAAAGGAGAAAAGATCTCCTGCCTTCTTGTCATCTCAAGTGTGATCCTGGTGGGCTTTTTTGGTGCTTCTCCTTTGGGCTTTCCACCTGCCCTCACCTCTTGCTACACAACATGAAACTAGTGGGGAAAATGTGCCAGTACATTAAAGGTATCAATATCCATCCTGGAGAACAGGGAAGCCACTAAGGAGGATGAATGCCAGCAGTGCCGTGAAGAATTAGATGGACCATAAATAAAACAAGGAGATGATCTGTTTCCCCACTTACCTCATGAATAGGAGACATCAGCCCTGACTCCTTCCTGGAGGGGAAGCATGGAGGTCAGTGGTGTTGCTCCTGATTCCCACTGAGGAAAGTGAAGAACTGGCTGTGTTTTGAGATGATGTGGAAGGAGTTGTTGAAGAATGATGAAGCTATCGGGCAGAGTTTTTAATGTCTCCTCCTGCAGCCTGGTGTACATCAGGGCAGAACTCACACTTCCTCTGGATGATAGATTGGTATTTATCCTGGAGCAGATAGATCTGTTCTGGTATCAGTGTATCTGATGAGTGGGGTGGGAGACTGAACCACGACAGAAAGACAACCTCAAGGGAATGAAGCCATTTGGCTTGCTAGAGGAGGCTATATTGTGAGGGAAAACAGATTTTCATAGAAGAACTAGCAGTGCCACAGGATGACTTCAGTGTATTGAACACAGCTACCTGACTGAAACAAGAAAACCTGGCCACGTGAAAAATAAACCATCTCAAAGGGGTTTTCTCTGTGGTTTCTTTTTTTCTTCAGAGGTTGTAAACAAACCCCATACGGCGTGTTACTGCTTTTTGCATGTCATTGGAAGGCTCCAAGTTGTCCTATTGGTTTCAGTAGCACAAGATCAATTCCTGAGGGCTGGCTTCTTATGCAGGCCCCACTGTTGGTATTCATTTGTACAGCATCCGGTCACTTTGCAGACAAACACAAGAAGTGTTACTTTTTTTCTCCCTGAGTATAATTAATCCTAGCAGTGATTCTAACTTGCAATGAAACACATAGGTAGGGAGCACTCCTGCACACCTGTGGCATCTCCCTCACAAAGCCTAAACTCTTTCCTTCCCCTCTCAATGCGTCTCATACTCTGTGGTCTGTCGACCCTTTGCGTTTAGGTCTTGACATGTAGGAAGGAAGCAGTCCTGGAGCTTATCAGCTCCACTAGGAAAAACACAGGAGTTGGAAGCTCCTGGTGGAGCTGTTCACACCTGACAGAGACGCAGCTGTAGGTCTCTATCCTCAGCGAAGGACAGGAGAAAACCACCTCCTGCTACATCTGGGCAGCAGAATACCACCATTTCATTAATAATTTCAGTATTTCCCAGTGAGACCTAGTGAAACTATTATTGTGAAACTATTATAGTGAAACTATATTCCTAGTGAACTCTTATTGTCATGTCTGAGTTACTTTTAATAGGTCCATGGTTTTGGTTTTTATTTCTTCAGGACAAATTCAGTCCTGAAACAAGAAGAGCCAGCTCCAAGGTAAAGCTTAGGATCATATCTGAAGTAAGGCTCCAAAGATACACATTTGATCTCATTTGGCCATGGGATGTGTGCTGGTATGTGGGAAGAGGGCATGACTCTGCTTTGACACCCTTTTTTGGCGTTGTTGCAATTCTCTTGGTGTCTGTGCCTGTAGTTCTATGTCTTTTTAAGGATCCTTTTAAGTAGATGGAGACTTGAGCCTGAAGAGTACCTTTTGCAAGTTGACGGTTGTTCGCAGCTGCTGCATCATTTTGTGGTATGTTAGTGGTAGGTAGATGGTTGCACTTGATGATCTTAGAGGTCTTTTCCAACCTTAATGATTCTGAGTGACTTATATTTGGCTTGAAGGAAACAATTCCGAACAGAGAATTAGAGTAAGAAAGATTTTGCTCAACCTGAAACTACTTTAACTTATTTTTGATTTTGAGGCTTTAAATTCTCCTAAGTAACATTACAATCTGCATTAAAATCACAATCATCATCATCATCATGGTACCCAGGTTTTAGGTGGCATTTGTGTTTCTTATTAGTGGCAGTTTTCAGCTATGATGCTAATATGTGAAGTAATTTCCATGGGCTCCTGTTCTTGCTAGGAAAGTATGGAGTTCAACCCCTAGTAATCTTCAGTGAACACTTTCTTATAAGGAATCCTTATAAAAAAATTGGTCACTTGGGAAGCAATTACTAATAATTACAGAATCCTTCATCACTGCTTTTGATCTTGGGCATGCATGGATCTGAACCTCCTAATATCCACGTTGCTGACAGCACAGCACAGTTCAGCAGTAGCTTTGATGCCAAAAAGAACAAAAGGGGTTTCTTGAAAACCTTCAATTTAGCAATTACTGTCACAGCTCTGCTCCTTGCATGCAACTGTGTGTGTTCTTTGCAGCTAATGAATCCACACTGCCTTCTAAAGTTGACAGTACTTTTTCAGCACTTATAGCTTGGGGAGTCTAATGGTGTCAACAGGGCTCTCATCATCGCTAGATGTTTGCTGGGTGACTCTGTGCTGCTCTGTGGGCACTCTGTACAATTACTTTTGAACCACAGATAATAGCCAGGCCATTCTGTGCCTCAGGCAGGGGACATCTGCCAGGCTGATGTTGTCCTCTACCAATAGGTCTTCAATCTCCCACCTCCCCATCAAGTGAATTTTTTCCTGGGGCTCTAGATAATTTGTCTTGTTTAATGAATGTGCAGGAATTTCACAAAGCACAGGATGAGGCTGGCAACTTACGGTGGTAGAAAATATTTGCCTTCTCTTTCTATGTGCAAAGCTGATTTGTGTCAATAAGAATTGTTTTCTATTCAATTTTCTTTGGAATGATGTAAAGAAAACATAGGATGAGACTAACATGGATTATTATGCTAAAGCAAAAGTATAGAGTGTGCCCTCATCATACTGATGACACAGAACTGGGAGCAGTGGCTGACACTCCAGGAGGCTGTGCTGCCATCCAGCGTGACCTGGACAGGCTGAGAGCTAGGCAGAGAGAAACCTTAGGAAGTTCACCAAGGGCAAGTGCAGGGTAATGCACCTGGGGAGGAATAACCCCATGGAGCAGGACAGGTTTGGGGCTGATCAGCTGGAAAGCAGCTCAGTGGAACAAGCCCTGGCTGTCTGNTCCTGCTCTTGCAGGGGGGTTGGACTAGGTGATCTCCAGAGGTCCCTTCCAACCCCTAACATTCTGTGCTTCTGTATTTAGAATAGGTCTGGAATGTGATAGATATCCATGAAGTCTATGTCTATACGACTTATGTTATCCGTATCTCATATAAATCATTTCAGGTGAAATATAGCCAACATCATTCACTCGGTCGTAAGCTACAGCCAAGTTTGTCACTTGAGAGTGTGCAGTCTCTGAGACAAGGGACCATCCCATCATCCAGCATCTCAACAGCATCTCTGTTAGAGGTTGCTGCTGCCCAGTCTCTGAAAGGTCTTCAGGCACCTAGAGAATGGCCACACTGTGTCCTACTGCAGTGATACAGCTTTTGCCTCATCCATCATGAGGAAGGAGATAGGTGTCCTGTGACCAGTGATCACCAAGAACTGGATTGTGGCTGGTGTGCCTGCCATCTAGTAGGGCTTCTTCGACCACCTCCCTTGGAGTAGCCCAATGTTGAGGCCTTTTTCTGTCTTTAAGCTCACCTGTACCAGCTGCACCTATCTAGCAGGTGCCAGGGCTAAATAACTGGACCACAAAAAGGCTGTTAGACAAGGGTTCTTTGGCCTGGCAAAGTCAGTCAACATACATGGGATAGGCTAAAGAACTGCAAAATCCTGGATAGGGGGAGGGGGTGGATAAAGGCTAAACATTCTCTGTTTCACCCTGGGCTAGGATAAGCATCTATCTGATGGAGCTACTTGGGAGACAGGTTGAAAAGGAACAGAAGAAGGCAATTCTGTGTAACAGGCAATGAACCTGTGGACTCCTTACCAAAAAATGTTACCACTGGAACAGTTTAAGGAGAGACTGGGCAAGTAGTTGGAAGAGATATATACAAACGATTATGAAACAGGTGAAGCACTTGAGACTTAGAAAAATCTGCTCAGGAGATGATAGTCAAAGGCTGAGATAGCATGGGGTAGATATTCACCCATTTTGTGGTTTTCACTGGCTTATGGCCACTGCTGGAGGCTGGAAGTGAGCTAGGTGGACCCTTGGTTTGAACCAAAACATCCACCCCTGCATAGAATCACAGAATCATTAAGGTTGGAAGAGACCTCTAAGATCATCAAGTCCAACCATCAACCTATCAGCCCCATGCCACTAAACCATGGCTCTAGGTATCACATCTAGATGTGTGTTGAACCCCTCCAGGGATGGTGACTCCAGCACTGCCCTGGGCAGCCTGGGCCAATGCCTAACAACTCTTTCTGGGAAGAACTTCCTCCTAACATCCAATCTAAACCTGCTCTACATCCTCAAGTGATCCACAGGGCTAGGGTTGAAGGCAGCAATCCTGTTTGTCCCTTGCACAAAGTCAATCATCTCCTAGTGCTTCTCCTGGAGAGAGAACATGATCAGAAATCAGCTGATGTTCTGCATGTCTGGGGCCTTCAGGAAGAGGCCCTGGGATCTGTCTGGCTTGGCTGTCCTGCCATATCATTTGAAAGCCTTGAAGTCCTTTATTTCCAGAGGATTTGGAAGGCTGGCTGTGGCAGGCTGGAAGTCTGCCACTGTTGTTCTGTATCTGTAGCTCTGGGGATTTGCTGAATGTTTTGATTGAGTCAGTTCCATGTTAAATACACTTCAGATTTCAAATGGTAATCCCAGCAGCAAATTCAATCAGCAACAGCATCACCAAATAGGTGTCCTTCCTCTCTGCCTGGACCCCTGTGCCTCAGCTCCTGATGAAGTAGTTGGGGAGTTCCAGTGACCTGGTTTAACTCCTTCTGTCAACTTCAACAAGATAAAACACTACTTAATAAATCATGTCATTAGAAGTTACACTGAGATAGCAGGTTTCAGACTCCTGGTTTAGGGAGTTTTACCTATTATTTGCTTCCTCCCTGCCTTGTCTTTTGTCATTCCCATCCCTGGATGACTTTGCAGTGGACTTGTGGCCTGCCTTCCACAATAATCAGTGTGGATTTTCACTCTCAATAGAATCAACTTTTTATCTGGAAATGATTTGAAGAAAAGTTGGGACACTCCAAAGCTCAAAAGTTGTATTCCAACTCTATCAGTTGATTTAATACACAATTTGGTTCCTTCCTGCATACTTTGCCTTTTTGATATCCTTCCATGGTCTCTAATGTAGCAGAACTATGTTGAGAAGTGGCCAGTGCAGAGGAGGGCTATCCATGTCTTATTAAAAACCACTTCCCTTAACTGTTTTGATCCTAAAATGAGTTCCAATTTTTATGAACTTTGGTTCATTTGAGAAAAAAAAAACACCTAAGTGGCCTCTACAGTAAAAAAATTGATTTCTACACTTTGCATTTTCCTTCTTGTACTGGTAAGTCTTTTCTAAGGAAAAAATTTGAGCTCCTAACGTGCCCCATAATTCCTGAGCAAAGGTGTCTAGGAACAAAGGTGATTACAGAGAAGGCAATACTTGCAGTCTTCTTGCTTTTATTCAATATATCCCTTTTAGACCTGGGCCCTCTAATGGAACTCTGACTTTGCAGGTGGGCAGGGTGCTGGTGGAGTGAGTGTGGGAGCCCAAGTGTTCCCACAGGATCTACAAAGCAAGAGGAAGTTCTGCACCCCCTGAGTGAGAGCCTCAGGACAGAGCTGCTTGGGCTGTGAAGGCACAAGACCTCCTTTGCCTCCTTCATCCTACTCCTATGCTAGTATGTAATACTCAACTGCTTTGCTGTGCTCATCACCATACTGAGTGCCTACAGAAATTATGCTTGCCTTTTCCCCCCAGAAACTCAGCAAAGAGATTAATGGCACTTTCTGTTCCTCCTACTTTTTTCCTCCTACTCATTCATTTGCTTGGGGCAGCAATAAACTCAGCAATTATAGCAGCAGCAGCTGCCAGCTTCCAAACAACGACTTTAGCCAAGAAGAAAGGCATTCTTCCACCCTGTGCCACACTGCCCAGCCCACAGCCAGAACAAAGGCTGCACCTCCCATCAGGCAGGAAGGCAAATGTGGTAAAAGAGACGCTTGCAAACACTCTTCCTTTCTTCCTGTGCTAAAGCTCAACTGCTTTGCAAACCTCTCTGTGGGGGAGGAACTGGTTTTCCTTTTCCTTCTTTTGCCTGGGACAGCTCTTCCAGAGACGTGTCCCCAGCATGCTTCATTGTGAAGCAAGAGTTGCCAAGGAATGAGGACATGAGGGCATAAAGAGACCTCTTCTTCATGAGCAGATGTACAAGGTCCTGGAACTCTTCTGTAGGAGAGGAGTTTTCATTTCACCTCTGTGTGGCAGGAGGTCTGTTAAAGAACCCAGTTCTGTTCTTTATGTGCCCATCTAGTGGGCCCTCTATTTTACCTTGCATGGAGGATATTTCATCCCCAGGCACAGTTTTTGGAGCACATGATACCAGAGACATTAAATAAAGCCAAAGCTTTTTCAGTTGCCTGTTGGAGTCAATGCGTTTTGTCACTGCCTTACCTTTTATTACAATGTGAATACTCTTTGAATGATCAGTGCCCTTCTCAGGTGAATCAGTGTTTAGCTTAGTCAATGATGAGCATAGAACAAAGTCTGATGGGTTTCACCATGAGGGTCAAGAGGATCTGCAGTGGCCATCAGCTCTTATTGTTTTCCAAAGCTAAGACGAAAACTGGATTTTACTTCCACAATAATTTCTATNTGCTTGGTGCCCCAGCTTTGCTGCTTCTGTGCTTCTGAGTTCAGGTCTCCAGGGTCCAGCTTCCTCCCTTTCTTTCCCTCCCTCCCCCTGCCCGGAGGAGTTCAGCTGTGGTAATATAGCGACCAGGAGGGAAGGTGGGAGGTTTGGATCTTGGTGCTGGCTCTGTATCTTTGCTTGTATATATATTTGCCTGCTGTTGTTGTTTTTCTATTAAAATAGTTAAACTTACTCTGCCTTTTCCAATCCACAAGTCTCATCCAAACCATAACAGTCAGTTTAGGAGCCGCCAGGATATATAAGGCTAGATTCTGGCCTCTGCTGGCTTCAGTGGCACTACTTCACAGGCATCCAAGGACAGAGCATAGTCCACCTTGCAATGTGTCTCCTTCTCTCTATGCTGATGGACAGTGTTTTGAATTTAAAGTGAAGATGCAAACCCTGTGTGAAGTCCTTAATGAACATTTCTTCTTGCTTTTGTTTCCCTTGATCAAGGCCAAATCAAACAAATATCACTCATATTAAAAATGTGGAAGCTTTCTTTTGCCTCCTGAGTGAGAACTTGTGGGATCCTTGCCCTGAGAGTCACTCCTGGGTCTGAATCATGGTTTGAATTTCTCCACCAGCAGATCTGTTCATTGGGCATTGCTCTTTCTGAAGGACTAGTTTGGGGAATCCCTGTTGGCATTCATTAGCAGAGGTTGCCCTGGGGACTGTAGTTCCTTTGTGCCTGCAGAAATGCCTCAGGCCAGATGAGAGGTGTCCCTTCTTCAGTTAAAACTCATGAAATAAAAGTCAGTGAGGCCTTTGAACTTCAGAACAAGCACTGCCAGAAATAAAAATCAAGTGTTAGGGTGTTGTAAGAATCAAGTGTATCACTGAGGCTGGTGGGAAGAAAGCCAGCATCTTAGATAGGAGGACACTGGAGTCTCCTCTTGATTGCAAATGACACTGCAATGCAAAGCAGGAGCTGATTCTGTTCACCTCTCCAGGCGTCTCTCTGTGCTCACTTCATCCAGAGAAGGAATCAGGTCTCCCAGAGATGCACAGCAAAGCCCAATAGGAAGCCACAGACTCCTCAATACTTGAACTCTCCTTTTGAGCACCAGGAAGAGAGAAAATCCTGAGGAGCCTAATTCTTGATGAGCATAGGGCATTGCTTTTTAAGACAACACTCTGTAGACTGGCAGGGGGAGAAGCAGAATAATCATTGGAAAAGGAGTATATCAGGGTGTGTTTTTTCTGTCTTAACATTCCCCAACTTCTGCCTCTCAGAAGACTTTGGAGGTGGTGCAGTGCCTCTGCTACATTCCTTGTTTAGAGAAGATGAAGGATTGACTATTTTAAGAACATGGACAAATTTCAGCCCTTATCCAACTCCACATTAGATTGTGAGGATCAGCTGTCTTCTTCTGTGTTTATGCCAGGCCATGAAATGCACCATTAGCTGATGTGTACTCCTTGGCCATCCTAAGGCTGAGAGCTGATGTTCCAAGAGTACATGAAGAACAAAATGCAATATAAATCCCTTCTTCTTCATAAGCAAATGTACAAGGTCCTGTGACTCTTCTGCAGCAAAGGAATTTTCCTTTCACCCGTGTGTGACAGAAGGGCTGTTAAATAAACCACATGCTTAGAGCTTGAGAAAGGAGTGCAGCATGGTCTCCATGGACAACTACCTTGCACTTTAAAGAGATGAATTACCAGATGAATAGGAAGGAGAATATACCTGAGACCAAATATCTCCATAAAACCACTGTAGTAACAAGGAGACTGATCCTCCCTGCCTCCCCTTTGGGCTCTCTGCAGATGCCCATTCTGCATATTAATGCTCATTTAGAGGCACAAAAGTGAACCCTCCCTTTTACTTTTAAGCTACCAGGAACCATTTTGCTACAAAGCTGAGGCATTTCTATTTTCTAAGCCTTTCCTCACAGATCTTAAGAACAAAAAGAGCAATTGTCATGACTTTTCTTTGAGAGAGGTATCATCAACTCCTCGTGCTCCAGGGGTTCAGCTGGAGCTGGAACTAAGGTGTTCAGTGCCTGAGTGGTCCTTGGATTTGCACTAAGCAATAGGGCAAAGGCAGAGGCAGGAGCTGAGCTCAGGGATTCCTGGTTCTCCAGACAGACCTCCTTCCATGAACATTTAGGATTCCAAATCCCTCTCCTCATATGCATTATTTAATAGAGAAAAAGCTTTTCTTCAACATGCCAGAAGTCAGGCACCCTGCATTTCTTCTCTCTCCTTTACTGTCTTGTGTGAGTCTCACTCAAGAGCTTAAGCCTATTTAAGTTTCCTATAATGATGCCTATTGTAAAAGTTTATTACAGGAGAATTTAATGGCTGGGAAGCCAAAGTCTGCAGGCTGCAGCATTATATCAAAGGTAACCTTTCAATAGAGAGTGTTGCAGGCATGGTAAATTTAATCTGACTCCACTCCTTTCCTCTTCATGGTGTCTTTCTCATATTTCTCAGGGACAGGGAGAAAATAGCCCTGATTTCCCCCTCCTGCCTTGCATAATTATTTATACTTCTGCAAAATGGATATAAAGTTCTTCAAATCCTGCTGGGAGGATTTTCCCTGCAGTTGGCGGAGGAACTGAGAAGTGCAAAAGGGATCAGGAGACACAGAACTGGAGGCTATGGCCCAGCTTCATCCCTTCCAGCTTGAGGCACTTGTGGTTCTCATAGGTGTCCTCTGTAGTCAGAGGTGAGAAGTAGGTTACCTGCAAGGGGAAATTCTCATCTTAAATGTGCTGAATCCATACCTGCAGGTAACTCTGCCTAGCTTTAGACTAAAAAGCTCCATTCAGTGGCCTTAACCACATGTATTCAGCATCATTGGAGATGCCCAAAGGAATCTTACGTGCTCTCCAGCTGCCACTCCAGAATTGCTTGGGTTTCCCATGGAACTTCTGCCTATGCAGACATGTGAGATACCCTAGAGAATTCTCAGGTGGCACCAAAAGCTTATCTCTAGGCAACTGATTCAAGGTCTGATGAACTAGACTCCCAGATTCTGGGTGGGCAAACTGAGATGGGGGCAATCTGAAGTTTGTTGTAGTCAGTGTGAAGAGAGCTCTTAGTTCTTGTACAGAGGAGGAACAACTGATTTCTGTCCCCATAGGCTGACCTATTTGGGCATCTCTTGGGTGCTGTCACTGAATTAGATGTGAGCTCAGAGGAGGACAAGAGCACAGACTCAAGCAAGATCTTCAAAAACCTGCTGTAGATTTCCTTGCTTTGCCTTTCCCTGTCCTGTCTGTTGCCATATGCTTGGGATACAAGCCTAAGAGCAGGAGAAAGGGTTGCCTTGAAATCAGGATTGCTTGCTTTTCCAGTGGATGTTCCTGCTCAAATCTTTTCATGGCTCTGTACCTCAGCTTCCTTTTCCATAGCTGAGAGTCTTGACACTGACATCCCTCCCTCAGGAGCTTTGACAGGTTATGGAAAGACTGTGTGATCCTTTGAATTTGGGGGGGGTCCTTCTCACCTCCCATGCCTGATGAGGCATTACGTTGACTCTCATGGGATATTTTGTGGAAGAAGTAAGTCCTGTACGTACTTTCCCAGCTTCAGAACGGTGCTCTTGGATGCATAATCTTCTAGTCTTGCAAGGAAATCCTGCATTCCCTTCTTCTGAGAAAGAAATCACAGTATCTGACTGTAAGCAAGACCAGAAGAGAAACACTGAAGTTCTGTGAGAGATATGATTGTTACCAGTCCCTAGTGCAGTTGTCATAAATCTTGATCTAGCATCTCTATAATAACCTGACATTGATCTACCTTTTATTTAAAGGTAAGTGGAAGCATTTTGCACCATGCTGTGTGAGACTGACATCAGTCTCGGTGCAGGGAGATTATTCCCAAATGCCCTGGAAGATGGGGGTGTTTCCTGTTTCATTTTCTAGATGTTTCTGGTAATACAGTTAGGAGGTAAGTTGAAGCAGGTTTCAGTAGTCCAGCTCCTTTAGTGGATTTTTTTTCTGAGTGGAAATCTCCTGTTTTAGTCCTTTAGAACCTTTCTAAGTGTAATGTTTTCTGGACTCTTGGTTCCCTTGGTGTGTTGATGATAGTAGATTAGCCTTCACACCTAGTCTTCCTTTAAGAGGAAAGAAGGCCATTTCCGGTCAAAAGAGGAGCTCCTGCATCTGTTTCATTTGATTTAATGACTTGTGTTGAAATGATCAGCTTCAGATACTTGTGCTAGTGTTTTTAATTCCTTCCTGTGAGTAGGAATCTTACCCTCATATGGACTTCCAGAAAAAGTCTGCCCAAAACCTTGTTCAGATATAATGGCATGCATCTTGATAGCATGAAGGTAAAAAGAGTAGATCAGGTTAAATAGCTGGAGAGAAAGAGAATAGGAGGAGGACTACATCAGCAGACAGCAGTGCCTGCAGAGTGTGCATGGCACCCCACCTCTGATCTCTATGTGCTACTAGCAAAAAGAATTGGTCTCAGCATTGTGGTGGAGGCTGTGAAGAATATCTAATTAAACTTTCCTGGGGGGGATAACTCCTCTGTCAAATAGAGAGATAATAAAGTATCACTTTGTCATAGGGCAGTCATTGCAGAGGAGGATAGGCAATGGATTGATAGCCACCTCCTACGTTGCAGTGAGCTTTTGTCTTTAGGATACACAGGCATACCATTGTCCTAGGCTCTTGTAGCAGGAGCTGATATTCAGCAAGTGAATGGAGCTCAACTGAGCCACTGGGAAGCTTTGTTTGATGTGCAAATGAAAGATCCTGTTCAGTGGTGTATGCATGCCCCACATGTGTCTGCATGAAACTCCACCGAATTTCTGCCCCAGCTGCTGAAGAACAGACTGTATCAGATAAGGAGAGAGCCCTGGAGAGGCTGCTTATCTGCATGTCACAAGCAGGAGGAAATTGGGGTTTCAATCTGGGAAAGCTTTTCATTCAAAGGGAGCAGCTTGACATGTGCTATAACCCAGATTAGGGAACAAACTCGGGAATCAAAGGTTAGAAGTTATCATACCTAACCAGAAAGAGCAGGAAGAAGCTCTCAGGCATATCCTAAATGCCTGTATCCTTGAAAACAAAGCTTTCAGAAAAATAATCCAAACAAAAATCTCCCTTGATAATCCTTTTCTTCCAAAAGGTGCATTTAAAAATACCTTAGCTGTTGCCCAACTTGATGGAGGAAAGAGAAAGAAGTGAAATGACATCTCACTGAACGAAAGACAAATACCCTACATGCTTCTATTTCTGAGAGAAGCTGCTGCTTTCTTCAGAGAGGCTTTGTACCTGTAACTCAGAATATCCTCAAACTAAGTCAGGGTGACAGATCTTGCTTCCAGCAAAGAGGGCAACACTTGAGATGATGTATTTTAAAGTCCAGTATCACCTAAACAGTCTTAGGAAGTGAAGTGGTTAGGTACCATGGGATAATCAGATTGTGTTAGAAGGAACAGCAGTATGTGACATCAAAATAGTTCAGATTATGTAGTGTGTTTAAGCCAGAGTAAAGACTAACAACCTTGGTTTGAACTGAGCTACTTGGAAAATGACTGAAATACTTTGAATAGAAGTGAAGAAATCTGGCCCTACAACATGAAATGAAGTCAAACCCACCTTTCTCCCCTGAAGAGTGGAATCTGCTTATGAAAACATCTATTTTTCTGTCCTCAGAGCCTACATTAAATAATGTGGTAGGCACATAAAATCCCAGCTCTGCCAAGTTAGCTTCAGGAGGGTCAGGACTCATTTGCTCCTCATCAAAATGGCCCAGAGGCAACCTGCACATAAAAGATCAGTTTTGTGCTTTTGGTTTGCCATCATCATAAAAGTTGATTTCTTTTTGTGCTGTGAGACTAATATTTCTAGGCAAAACTTCCTGTTGGATTGGGGGTTGTAATAAAGTCTGCCCAAGGACAATAAGGCTGATGGTGCTCTCACTACTCTCTCCTAACTCTCCACAGGGTCTCTTTACTGCTGGAATATATTGCACATAGAAAAGTAGATATCTTGCTTAAATTGACTGATGGAGACTCCCTGGACAGCCTAGGAGGAGAAATGGTGCCTTCATGAGAGGACATAATTGCCTTGTGATGCTCTACACCTTCCTCCCTACCTAGAAGGGAAGGGGTCTACAAAGGGCTTTTTACAGGGCAGGGGTTTCCAAAGGGCTTTTTAGGCCAAACATTTTGCTGGCTTGGGTGTAAGTGATGAATTTCACCTTCTGGCCAAGGGAGTTCCTTCTGCAGTGAATTTAAGGGAACTCTTTCCCACTGAAGAATCATAGAACGTTAAGGGCTGGAAGGGACCTAGAAAGATCATCT
>VWZO01016868.1:0-99842 GCA_013396975.1 Bucco capensis | reverse complement strand
CTCCTCTGCGGCCCAGCGCAGGGGCTACCCCCACGGCCGCCAGCGCCCACCCGCCTCGGGCCGAGAGCGCAAACCGCTGGGCTGCCACCCCCCGGGCTGCCCCCGCCGCACCGGGCCCACCGCCACACCCTCCCCGCTTCAGTACCTTGTAGAAGGCCCCGTTAGAGCCGCGCACTTCCACCGTCAGCTCCTCCATGTTGAGAGCGCAAAGGACGCCGGGACGTGCTTCTAGAAACTGTCACCACGGGGGGGAGCGCTGGCGGGCTCCTCTCCCCCTCCGCCTGCCCCCCGCGGTGTGGGGGCCGCCCCGCCACCACCCCGCTGCTCCTCCCTCGGCGATGGCTCTGCCCACGCGCGGGCAGAGGGGAGCTCAGGGCCAGCGGAGCCGGGTGTTCGCTGTAGGAAGGGCTGCTGGCCGCTGTCTCCCTGCCCCCGCTGTGGTTCGTGAGAGTGGGAGCGGCCGCCCGGCCGGCGAGACGGTTGAAAGGGGTTCTGCGGAACCCGCCCACTGTCCCGCCCGTCCTGAGGCGCAGGTGGCCCGGCAGCCGCGCCCTGGCCCCGCGGGAGCGGCCGAGGTGTGGTAATGGAGGAAGTAGCGGCGCTGGCGCAGCAGGCCGCAGTCAGCGCTGCAGGGAAAATGCGGCGTGATGTCTTGTTTGTTTGTTTCTTTAAAAATGAATTCAAAAGGCTGGGCCCTGGGGGACGTCTTCCGCTCTCGAAGCGCCTCAGGCAACCTGGCTTGCCGCCCCGTTGCAGCCAACATGGTGCCTGTCATTCACCCGTGTGCCCTGCTCTCATCACGTTCCCTTCGCTCGGCTTCCTTTGTCCCTGCCGGTGCGCCGGCCTGGCCTTTGAGCAGGGACCACCCCTTCTCCCGGCTGTGGCCCCTGGGGGGGCTGCCCGCTGTGCTGACGGCGGGGTGGGGGTAGGGTGAAAATCGCCTGGCTGCAGACTGTGTCTTTTCTTCATGTGGAGAAAAAAAAATAAAATTAAGTGACTTTGCAATTCGATGACTCTCACAACACAATGAGACCTGAATTTTGCTATGAGCTCAATGCTCACATAAGCTTAGTCATGCAGAGCTTGATGAAAGGCCTGTATCTTTGCCAAATGAATATATAGATTCATTTTTTTACAATAGCTTTAAAGATCAGTATTTGCCAATATCCTTTCTGGTGCTTTCCTGTTAGCTCTCAGCCCCAAATGAACAGGAGCACATGATGGTGTGTTACTGATCAAATGTTTTCAGTTTCTCCATGTTAATCTCCCCCAGTAGCTTCATTGTCATTTCTGTCAGAAGGGTGAGGAGTTTAGGTAAGACAGGCCTAAGAGTTTTAAGAACCTGGGTAACTGAGTAAGGAGACTCATTGTGCCACAACTGAAGGAAAGACACAGGTTCAACATCATCAGCTTCACTCGCACACTATTTGCTAACCCCAACATGAGACAGGTGGTTAGTGTGCAACTCTGCCCATTTATACTTTGTGCTTGTATTGTCCACTCAGTAATTTGAGGGTATGGGGATGAGCTTAGAGGGTTCACTTGGGTAAGAACTGAAGGTCACAGGTGGAGCCAAAGTTGCAGAGTCTTTGCATATTAGAGCCTTGAGTCATTGTAATGAAGCATGAAGGAAAATGAGACACAAATTAATTTGAAGGGAAAAAAAACCCAATAGGTTATGCTTGTTCCAGCTAACACCCTGGCTTTTTCCACTCAATAACTCATATCTTTGTTTGGCTATGAGATACTGTTTAGAAAAAAAAACAAACCAGTTATGTGATCCACTCTTTTCCAAAGCCATATGCATGAAAATTCTCATGCTTGCATAATACTTAAGATGCAGGATGTCGGAGGGTACATTTTATTATAAATATTGTTTAAATCTTTAGAAGTGACCCACAATTCATTCTGTCAATGGTGCCTAGGCCAGCCAGAGGAAAGAGAGCTCTTACAAAACGGTAGGTGCCCCCTTTCCTATTGGCAGAGGGCATTCAGGACTTACCAGGATAAAGTATGAAACCTTAGAATAGGAAGCAAACAGTTGTGCTACAGCAATTCTATGCCAAAAATTTTCATTGCCCCAAGACTGAGTAGCCTAAGGTTCATTTATTCAGCTTTCGAGACACAGACTTTCAATGTCAAATGCTGAAAAAGGGTGTTTGGGGTTAAAAAAAACAAACAAAACAAGAACAACAACAAAAACAAACAAAAAACCCCACAAACAAACAAAAAAAGCCCCAAAGCCAAACAAACAAAAAACCCCACACAAAACCAAACTATGCGTGAGTTGCTGGCCTTGGGAGTAAAAACATGATTAAAAAAGAAAAATACTTCAGAAGTGTCTGAGGTGCCTGGGTGTCTACATTTGCAAGCCAGGGGACAGTTTTGGTCAATACTGATAAGGAGAACTGGCTTGAGCCAAAGCAATCTGCACCTGAATTTGCCTGATAAAATTTGTTTTTCTGGCAGTATGCACATTATAGCAGTTCAAGTGACAGAGTTGTTTACAGATTAATATTGAGGCAGATTGCTATACCTAGGCGAAAATGGAGGTAGAAGAGGGCTATTATTAGGTTGTGGGCCATAATAGTTTGAAGCACATCAGCCAGACTGATGAGGATGAATCTGTTCTAAGTTTAGTTTGCACTTAATGTAAATTAGAAGTTACTACAAGAAATTAAATATTTACTGAAATAAGAAAAAGGAGGATCTTTACTTAGCTTTGGAAACTCAAAGATTCTTCTGATAGTAGCTACTGAACAACCTTTTTCACAAGACTACATAAGGTGATTTTTTTTTTTAGTTTTTCATTTTGCAACACCCCCAGTAGAATTGTTCCCTACATTGCACAGAGCAGTTCTGGTCAGGGAGATGCTGTAACTCAAGCTGCACCACTTGTGTGTGTTTGTTACTTACAAACACAGAGTGTAATAACCTGGGTCATATCTTCATTCAGTGAAGGGAAATACTGACACTTAGAAACTTGTGCCATTAAAAAAATTCATTAAAAAAAAGATAAAAAATGAATTTAACTTCTAAGTTGGTAAAAACCTCCTTGGTTCAGCTACTCATTCTGAAATTTTGGCAGAAGGTTGATACCTATGAGAGATGTCCATCCAGAGACTTCCAACCTTAACAGAAGATTAGGCAACTGGCAGCACTTAGACCCTCTGTAAATTACTGTGCAACCCTAATGCTCAGTGGAGACTAGCAACACAGATGAGTATTTGAATGAGATAAGATCAGATTGGCCTCATGTCTTACCAAATGCCAAAACTATATCTTGAATCATAAAAAGTCTTGTAGAAGTTCTTTGGAAAAATTACATGCCTCCAAGTATCAAGGCTTGGCACATTCCCATTTTCTTTGTTCCATGTATTGTACAGAAGGAAGTTTGTCAGACATGTAAAATCAGCTCCAGTAGACTTGCACAAGTAGAGCAGGAGAGCTAATATTTTGTGGTACAGCACTGCTGTTAAGGCATATACTTTTGATACAAATAATCCTGTTGGTTTGTTGTAAAAAATGGAAAGAAAACTCCTACAGAAAAGCTTGTTTTGTTTTGTCCTTCACTGGGATTTTTGCACTATTTTATTATTGAGATGAAGAAGACTACCAATTTTCAGCAGCCTTTTGCAAATGCATTCTTGACCTTTACAGATGACTATTTGTCTGAAGGTTAGCTGAACTGAGCATGCCCTACCCAGACACATCTGCAAGTACTGTAAGCAGGCACTGCTTCAGAAGACAGAATCCACAAAGGTGTTGCTAAGTGAGTGTATGTAAAAACACTGCTGGGCAATGCGGTTTGAAACCCCCTGTCTGGTATGGAAATCAGAGAAAGAAGAAATTGTAAATGTTCCTATTATTGTAAATTAATTTTGAGTTATTGACACCTACCTTGAACAGGAAAATCTTTGGAGCTAGTTTGTGTTTTGTATATTACACCTGATAGCACTCACATTTATCTGTCTGTGTGTTGACACAATGAACTTAAAATGTTTCAGTTACAGGGTTAAAAACCTCCTATGTTTAGAAGGATAAAAGTGTTCTTAATCTGCAGAATGCAGTTGATGTTCATTATTATATTCTACTTCCTGTTACTGTCACTGAGCTAATTAAATTATACAAGGAAGATGTCAAGAACAAATATTAAAAGAAAACTGGTTTTGCCTACAGTCTGTATGTATGCTGAAGTAATGATGAGTAATATGATTCAGGTTTCATTTGTTCAAAGTCCACAAGATAACATGCACTCTCAGCAAAAGAAAAATATACATCCAGGCAACAGATTATTATGTGAAAGTAATTTCACACTGCATGACAACATATGAACCTTGTTTTTTCACACTGGATGAACTTCTGGCTTAACATTGCTTGGCTGGTCTCCCTATTTTTGTCAGTAGCAGCACAGGAAAGTCAGCAAAATAAAACTAGAAATTTGATATTCTAAAAGCAAAGAGAAGCACTAAACAGTGCTTGCTGTAAACACAACATTCATTCTGGCATGATGCAAATAAACTGCAAAATCATTTCACTGAAATGTTAATGAACTTAAATGAGAACACTGCTGTTTCATGGACTTTATGCAGTGGTCTGAAGCTCATGCATCCACAATACAACTTTTCATGGTGTTGGCTTGTTTTGGTAATTTTCATTACTACTTCTGTTCTTTTGAATGCTAGTATGGATGCTGCTGATTAAAAATAACCTTATGCTTGATTTTGTTCCAAGCCAGGAAGTGAAACACTGAACACCAGAGAGAGAGCTCTGTGGTAGTGTGAAGTCATGGTGAACTAGTGGTGTGGAAAGGCCTGTTGTAATATTAGCTTTAGATATCCAAGCCTAGAAGTTCTCAGCTCCAAGTGTTGTTATATCCTTTCTATCACTATTGTTACCCAAAGAAGCCCAAATTAATAATTTCTGTCTTCTGAATGCTTTCAATGGAAGTCAGGAAAAGAAAGCATTATTTTCTCTGTTGCTGGTCCAATTTTGGTCCTTGTTTCATCCTCAGACAACTTTAGACTCCCTTCGTTTTGACTTGACACCCAGGCCAACCTTTAAGGTCAGTGTTATGTAAAGAGATATTTGCATTTCTAGTGCCAAACTGGACCAGAGCAGGTAATGTAGATTTATGTGATATGAATTACTACCTACTTCTTGCAAACATCAAAACATGCATGTTTGATCCCTGGTTCTGAGTACTGGTATTTAATCTCTTAAAAATCAGGGCCTACTCTAAAAAAAAGGCAATGAAGTCCTGAGTAAGATTAGTGAGAGACAGTGGACATGTTTCTATCATAATTACATGATCTGAGATACAGGAATTCAGTGCCATGGGACATCAAAAATGAAATGGCAGCACTTCAAGGTGTATCTGGAGTAGCAGAGAGATGCACATCAATCCAAATGAAGAAATGCAGTATGGAAGAGTGAGGATGGAATTCACAGACCGGAAGAGGTTAGCAATGCATCTGTGTGAAACTCTATAGCAAACATTCTGAAAAGCTCATTTCTGTTTCTATAAGATTACCTGATATAATCTAAAGCACAAAATAATTCATTTCAAGAAGAGATTGGTTGTCAGCTCAAGGTGCTCTGCTGTTGAGAGCTCCAAAAGGTTTCTGTCTTGCCATGCCTTACTTTTTGAAGGCCCCAATACAATGAATACTTAGGCAGCTATTTTTTTTAGTATCTGAATGGAAGGGATATAAGAATGACTTTAAATAGTTGGCTTTCAAGAAAGGCAGGTTTTGAAAAGAAAATTTTCTGTTAATTTGTTGTCAGAACAATTATGTAAAACATTCTGTATATACTTAGTTTCAGGTTCCTCTGAAAAGTCCCACCTCTAGAGCAACAGATAGAGACTATACATATAAAAATGACATGTATCACAGAATCATTAAGACTGGAAGAGACCTCTAAGAACATCAAGTCCAACCATACCTACCACTAACATACCACTAAACCATGGCCCTAAATAGAGCATCTAAATATTTCTTAAATGCCTCCAGGGCCAGTGACATCACCACTGCCCTGGACAGCCTATTCAAAGATTTAGCAGCCCTTTCAGTAAAGAAACTCCTCCTTATATCTAATCTAAACCTCCCCTGCTGCAGCTTGAGGCCATTTCCTCTCATCCTCTCACTGTTAACCCTGGAGAAGAGACTTACCCCCATCTCGCTATAACCTCCTCTCAGGTAGTTGTAGAGAGAGATAAGGTCTCCCCTGAGCCTCCTCTTCACCAGACTAAACAACCCCAGTTCCCTCAGCTGCTCTTCACAAGACTTGTGCTCCAGAGCCCTCACTAGCATCGTTGCCCTTCTCTGGACACAATCCAATGCCTCTGTGTCCTTCTTGTACTGAGGGGCCCCAAACTGCACACAGTATTCTAGGTGTGGCCTCACCAGCGCTGAGTACAGGAGGATGATCACTTCTCTGGTCCTACTGCTCATGCTATTTTTGATGCAGGCCAAGATGCTATTAGCTTTCCTGGCCACCTGGGCACACTGCTGGCTCATGTTTTGTGATTGTGCTCTTAACTGAGATGTCCTTCCTCTGGTACATGTGTTCTAGTTGTATCACAAATGCCATTAATGCCATTGAAGAGGGTGGGATAGTATCTGCACTCTTGCCTTTTCTTTTTTCTGTCTTTCTAAAAGTACTGTTCCATTAATAGCATAGTATTTTCCCAGACTGGCTATCTGTTGAGATGAAAAATGGAGCTCATGAAATTACTTGAGTGCTGAAGTAGACAGTTCTGATAAGTACAAGAAAACTGACCATCCTTTTGATCTAATCAATAATATTATTGCATGAATGCTCAGGACTTCATGTGTTTGGCATACTTACACTTCAGTTTGTTTGATACCTTGATACCAAATGCTGTAGGCTGTCTTGCATACTTGACACTGCAGTTTCTGATTTCACCAGTGATTTGTTGCCACAAGACTCATCACCTGAACCCTAAAGACTGAGACAGCTTTAACCTGCTCTTTCCACAACTGCACATGCCCACTTTTTCTGTCTTGTCTCAGTGGAGTTGTACCTCAAGCCCTTGACTTTTCCTGCTGGGCTGAATTGGAAAGGAGCTCCTCTGCTCAGCATTTAAAATGCTGCTGGGGAGATGTGACTAATTGTCAGAAATAAAAAAACATTAGAGTTGGATTCAGGAACACATGGATTGAGATTGCAGGCAGAATGGACAGAGTCCTCCCCAGATGCCAGCCACTGAAGAGGACAAAGAGCAAGAATGAACGAACAGGGACTTGACCTGTGTGATCCCTCAGCTTTACACTGCATTTGATGCACACACAATGGAATACCTCCTTGGTCAGCTTAGGGTCACCTGGCCTGTCCACTCTCCCCCACAGATGTGGCCTTTTACTCTGCAGCCCCAACATAGTACACAACATTTAGCAGTGACCTTGGTCTGCATACCAATCCTTGGTACCAACTCTCAACATTATCACTACTAGGTGCAGACACTGTTTGTGAAAACGTGCCATTAACGTCAGAAAGTGCAGCTAATTAGAAGACACTTTAGCCAAAAAGTAAAATCACTGAACAGAATTAGTTCTGTCCTAACTCAAACCAGGACAGCTATGTGAGCATGTCTGTATTACACATTTGATGTTGCATCATGTCAAGATGCTGGACTAAGCTCTGAATGATGCAGTATTTGCACGGGAAGCAACATAGCTATGTAACATATTTGTTGCACCCAAGCTAAGATACCCTGCCTTTCAGTAGGGTACTTAGCTTCCAAGGAAAGCATACAAACATGGGCAAAGTGTTTCAACTGCCTAAGGTGGCTTGTTCTGAAATCCTTGTATGTTAGAACATTGTTCAGTATAGCTGTAATTTTGGGGTTTGCTGGTGAAGCTGTTTCGCTTCCCAGAAGTTCTTCAGTGCTCACAAAGCTACAGAGCATGTGAGAATGACAGTTCAGATTTGGAGCTAGTGAATCTTTGCATTCCAATGCAAGCCATAGGATGACTTATTCTGTATAAAACAAAAGTATGTATGCTTATTCAAATTAGTTTGTAGGACTGAAAATGTTGAAAAAGTATTAAGTTCCACTTTGTGGAACCATTTTGAACAGCTTGTAATTCACATGACAAACTTTATAGGAATTGAACATTTTCATCATTAAATGACATTTTAAATTAAAATACGTTTTCTAAATGCATGTCAAAGTCTGATGTCTTAGCTACCCATTGCTGTTCCTCTGAGAAAATAAGTCTCAAATACCTTAAATTCCACACTCTGGAGCAATTTAGGTCTCCTTAGAGATCACAGTTTGAACTACAAATGCAGTAAGGGCTGCATCCTGCTGTAACTGAAATCCTTCCTAAGTCTACTTCTGCTTTTCAATCTCTCTAATTTTTCATTAGATCAAGAGTCACACATTTTTGTTGGCAGTAAAGCAATTCCAATTTGAACTGCCTTCTGTCTTCAATAGGAATTTTCCCAAAGTACAGAAATAAAAAATGTAAAACTTTGCTGTGTTTCATTACTTTCATTCTTTTGAACATTGCTTCTCTGAAAGCTCTGTGTGAAATTATTAGAAGACAGGTTTTGAAATGCTTGTGAAAGTAGATGCATATATGGGACTCAAAGGACCTTATTTAAAAAAGAAATTTGCCAGTTACCCAGATCTCTGGTTGGTTATGCCCGTTCAAGGATACAGAATCCATCATTTGTATGATTATTTTTACATCTGAACTTTTTTTATACTAGATAGACTTGAAACTTTCAGGGTCATTTGCCCAGCATGTAGTTGAATGTCCTGTGCTATAGATTCCAATTAGCAAGACCATGTTCAATGGTCCTACACCACCAATGCTGTCTAACTGCTTTCCACTTGGCTTTATATGTTTCTTCTTTGTTGCAGCTGCAACCAGGTCTATCTACCCTTTGATAGAAAAATTTCAATTACCCCAGGGAGAAGCTTTTAGCTTTATTAAGCATTGAAGTCTACACATTTGTTCTTCTGTTGAAGAGCAGTTCAAAAGGAGAGTTTCTGAGGAAGTAATCTGATAAATTAGGATAAAGCTTGTGGACGTTCACTGCTAATGTTTTTCCTGTAATCTGAGCCTAAGAATCTGCCAACTCAATGTATGGTTAAGCATTTCTTTAACACTTTTAGCCCCTGACAGATGTTTCTTACACTTTACAAGTAAATGGCTCTTCAGTGTTTTCTGAGACTGCTGTGCTCTCAGCATAAAATTGATGTCACAGAAGGCTGGGTAGCTGTGCTCTAGCCTTGATAGATAGTGACAGAAAACTGTTCCCATCTGGTAGCTTTGTATTGGCCTCTGAGTAAACTAATGGTTTCCTTTCTTAGATGATGGGTGTCAACTCATCACCTCCTTGTTGCCAAGAGTAACCTTAGTTATGTAAGAAAAAGCAAGGATTGCTTCCACCAGATCTCTAATCTGCACTTGCTTTGTTGTGAGTGGCCTCCTTAGGGGAGTGGGCTTCCCAAGTGGCATGGAAGAAAGCTAGCAATAACACTGTGGTAAGTCACATCCCTTTGTAGATCAAAAAAGGGAGCTACTCTTCCTAGTGCTGTCAGTGTTGTATTTTGCTTCATTGGTGGGTTCATGTACACAAATAAATGAGGTTGTCATTTATGCTTTTTAGTGTTTGAAAATTCCACCAAAGTTTCCTGTTGCTGGTTTGAAATCAAAGCTTCCATTATTGTCTCTATCTTGCAAATTCATTTATTACTGTATTTGAAGCCCCAAATGCCTCTTGAAGAGTGCAGAACATAGAGCCTAACAATCTACCCATAAAGACCCAACAGGAGTTACACATTTAAAGAAGATAATCTTTCAGTTGTATGGAAATCCTGTCACTCTTGCTTTTCTGTTTAAGCTTCATATAATAAAATAAAGCCTTTCTGTTTCCAGAAAGTTTTGGTTCTTCCTCACTCATCCCTGTTCTGTGTGACAGAGGAAAATGGCATACTGAGTCTGTGAAAAGGACACACAGCTAAATGAAGTTAATATCACCAAATTAGAAGGACACTAGTGTTCTCAGATGAAATATATTGTTCTAGGAATTCTCAAGAGAGACTGAAGAGGAAACAAATAACCATGGGGAAAGTTCTCCAAACCCACAATCTCATCTAAGTCTGAAGCTGTGGCATCCCTTTTCTTGAGCACTAGTAAGTAATAGCCACTATCAGTTTCAAACACAGGTAGTAGAATTCAAAGAAGCAAATCTCCTCTGGCTAAATACTGCCCTATAAATATATGTATTATAACCTGTTACTTACACACAGGATAATATCGTCATAATACATCAATATGTTACAACAGGAAGTTTTAAATGAATTATCCCTCTCATTCCTGTGCATCCATCATTAGGCCAATATGCCACCTACATCTCTCTTACAGGACACATAGATCCTCTGCCATCCCTCTGGGCAGAGGCATTTAACTTTTTTCTCAGCAACTCAACTAACAACAAATACTCCCACTAAAACCAAAGCAAAAGTTAAAAAAATGAAAGAAAAGAAAATCCCCAAACTGTTCACTCTCTCGTAGGAAAACACTATTTCATGGTGGAATAAAAATACTAAGACAGAGGAAAAATAATTAAGATTACAGAAATTAATTCTATATCAAAGTCCACAGAAGGACTCCTGTTGACATCAAAGCTTTGGCTTCTCTTTGATAATGAGATTACACTTCATACTTGATTTTCTATGTATTCTTCTCTGCAGATTAGATGTATTACCACTGTCTGTTAGAGATTCTGCACAGAATTCAATCAGTTTAAAAGCAAAGGATGTATTTTTGTACCAGTGATTTTGGAAAACCTGCAACCCAAGACCTGACACCATACCCTTGGAGTTGAAACTGTAGTTAGAGCTTGCATTTCCAGTGTTTCATCATGTGGTGCATATGCAATATTTTAGGCTTTCACTTCCAGTCCACCAAGACCTCTGCCTTTCAATTTTCAACTTGTATAATCTATCATCTTCATTCAGTATATCTGTACACACGTAATTACATGAGACTTGGTAAACAATTCTGTTGACAGGACAAAAAAAAGTGGAAATTGTGCTGTCTCTCACACCTGGTTGGATCTGGAAAAGTCAGCTGCAGTAAAATGCAGTTAGAAGGCAATAAATAAGACTGAACATAAAGAAAGGGTTAGATTGTGAAAAAAATTTTTGCCTATCCCCTTATCAGACTAAAAATAGTATCATAAACCAAATACCCAGTCTTACTTTGATACACTCAATTTTCTAAGCAGTCTGGTAATAGAGTCTGGTGGCATTTTGACATGTAGCCTTTTAGGAGAAGACTTGGTAAGCTGTAAGGGAGTACAGTCCTTTTGAAGCTGTATTGGAATCAGGTGCCAAGTCACTATTCCAAAGTTCAAGGTATTTGTTGCTGAATCAGTCATTGTTAACACTGAGGTTTACAGCATTAAGAGAGAGAAAGTACTGGAGGAAAGTCTTGCAGGTGCCAGAGAGAGACATCTATATTAAGACTTATGCTGAATTGTTAATTTTTAGATATCAGCGAAACCAAACTAAGAATCTGCGTGCTCAGCTGGGAATGTTACTGCTGCAACTTGTTCATTCTTCAAAATAACAGTTGCTTTCAGTATGAAATGCTGAGATTTTTTTTCTCCTAGGTTTGAACTCTTCAGTTCAAAACATACTCAAAGTTGGTTACTAAATAAGCAATAATTCTTTTGATGTTTACAGCTTTCTGGCATTTGAGTGGTTCAGTGCTGCCTGTGCACATTGAGAGGAGAGGGGTTTTTCACAAGGCTTTTAAAGTCCACTAAGTGGAAACCATGATGTTCATTAATGCTGAACCCAAGTTGTGAAGTTCAGCAGAAGATGGACTGAAGATCATCAGCTCAGTCAGGCTACATCTGACCTGTAGCTGGAGAAGGCCAACTTCATTCGCCATATTTGCAAACACTAGTCTGTTGTGGTCTAGCAGACAGCTCTTATGCTGGAATTGGTCCATAAGATCTTCCTGTCCTAGCTCCAGCCTTTCCCCTTCCCTGCACAGACCTTTTGCCTACTTCCTCCTCTCCCTTCTGCAGCAGCCCTCTAAAGATACAGAAAATTAGGTCTCGTAACAGAGACATTCAGGGCAAATGAACGTTGATCAATTGGTGAAGAGTATTGCTGCTCACACAGTGGAGGTGATTTTAAACTGCTTAGGAGATGAGCAAGGTGCTGCTGCCAGTGCCAGTGTGCAGAGGCTGAAGGCTGCCTGGGCAGGTTAGACAGGGCAGGAGATCGCTGCTGCTGGATGAGGCAGAGAGCTGGATCTGACTGCTGTATGGAAGAGGATAACAGCTGCTTGCTGTGAGAGGAGACACAGGCTGCAGCTGTACATGGGAGGATGGGGTACAGGTTACAAGGCTTTGTAAAGCAGACATCTGTACTGGTTACAAGGCTTTGTAAAGCAGATAGGCAACTCACAGCTACCAAGGGTGATTTGTGTTATCACACAACAGCAAAAAGCAGGTGAAGAAACTTCAAATGAGCAGAACAGCTCTACCAGAAGCTTCATTTGTTTCAGCACAGTGCTTTCACCCAAATGGTACTTTCTCTTGCTGATGCAATGATTTATAATTTTATTTGACTAACTTTTATTTCACAGACTTCTAATGAAATCTCCTGTCATAATTCTCTATACTAGGAACAGTTTAGATTACCTGCAGAAAACTTCTCCTCACTACATAACCTTCATATGCTATGAAGCAAAGATCTCTTTTAATCAAATATGAGTTGGAGACTTTCCCTGCTCTTAGTGATATTTCCAAGGTACTAACATTAGAGAATGTTCACGATACAGATCAATGTGCTGATAATTCACTTTCTTTAGGATTGATGGTTACCCAGTCTAAACTACAAAGTAAGACTCTCAAGGTAGGGGAGGGTTGTGTGTTAGAAATCACAGGATCAATCTACAAAGCATGAGAAAAAACAATATAAAAAGTGCTGGAGAACTCTTTGAAGAAGCCAGGTTCTGCTGCAAGGATTCTGTGACAATCTCAGTCATTGCATCATTTCAGTAAATTAGACACCTCTATGCTTGATCATTATAGTGGTTCACAAAGCAAGGAGTAATTTATGTCTCTCTGGCTAATGATGGTATCTCACAGGCTGAGAGGACCACTTCAATGAAGTGGCATTGTATCAGTGAGCCAGGCACTCATGCACATGTAGAAAATGTTTGTGTCTTAATGCCTTTTTTTCTCTCCAAAGAAAACATACATTCTATAGCCTTCTTGTATCATTTCCTTTTCCTGCATTACTCCAAGATATTTTTTTCCTAGAACATGTCTTCAGTCCTTTCTCCAAAAAACTAAACAGTAGGTCAGTATATAATAGTCTCAGGCACAGGAGCTCTGCTGTGAAGAAGTATTACAAGTCATTGCAATAAAGAACAAATAAACAAAATGATGAACCTTACTGATTAGTCTCTTGCAGTATATAGCTGCTATTCAGCTGAAAAATTAAATGCTGAGCAGAAAAGAAAACTGCTACTATTACTATATATATTAATAGTACTATGGAGAAGGCAGCAGCAGTCCTTGCCCTCATCCCATCAACATTATTACCTGGCACCATCTAATGGGATCTTTCCTGTCAAGAGTTGTCCAAGCCTTAAAAGAATCTATTCAAAGCAGAGAAGGAACAGAGAGATGTTAGCCAGGTGAAGGATACAACGCCCTTACTTTCACTGTGCTTTTTCATCCCACCAGTAGAAGAGCTTTGTCTGTGAATCTGCCTATAGCATGGAGGGAGTAAAGGAAAGAATGTGCACATACACATCTGGCAAAATTAATACCACAGTGTTAAGTTCAACAGGAATCTCATTTTAATGGGAAAAAATACTATTTCCATGGAATCACTGTCTCCCTGGAACAATCCCCCCAGCAGGCACTTGTACCTACAAGACAAGTGGCTAAACTATGCCTAATCCTCAGAAAACTCTGATCTCATACACATCACTGGCTTGTACCCATGAAGTTATGTTGGACCATCAAAGGCATAAAGCTTGTAGCGTGCTTCACAGTCCATGCAGCACCTGGGATTCACCAGAAAGCAGAAACCTCAGCAAACCTAATTGCAGAATTTTAGAGCAGTCTGTGCATAGTCCAGTGCATAGGCTTGGTTTTGGCTTGTGAAGAAAGCCTGTAGTGAGAAGCATGGTACCAGCACCACCACTTGGTTCTGGGATTACTTCACTTCTTCTTCCAGGGCACTATAAAAACAGAGAGTAGAAGAGCTGCACATTTTTTGCAACTCTCAACTTTTGTTTTTCCCCTGTATCTACTTTTATCCTTCCTTTTCCTTGGTGAGGGACATCCAGAATACTTTCAATTTGATTTTAGAATTTGATAATGCAGTTAGGCATGTTCATTGTAAGCAACTGGAGTTTGTCTGGGAAAAGTGCCAGGAAACTATCTAATAGTTTTAAGCAGTCTGAAACAATAGTTGGACCAGCTACTTTTGAGAAAAGGAAGGTATTAGTCACCACAGAGAACTGAAAGAAGACCTTGGTATCTTCCTCAGAAAGTTTTGTTCAGGTGCTAAAGGGTTTTTTGTTTGTTTGTTTCCCTATCAAAATATTAATCACTTCTGAGTTACAGATTCAGCAGATTAAATTCTTCAGGGTTTTATAATCAAAGAGCTCATAATGAATTATATAGAGTCTACAATCAATCTTTAGAACTGATGATCTGATGGATTCATTCCAATTTGCTATATCAATAGCTAACAAACATCTCTCTGTGTAACAAAATACTTCAGTTAACTATTCACTCAGTAAGCCTTAACTTGCACCTTAGCTTAATATGGGTGATACCAGCTCAGTTTTAGTTCCCTGCTTTAAGTTCTTTTTTCTAGAGACATTTAATAATTTTTAAAACAAACTAGTAATTTAATTAAATATCCTTTTTTTAAATTAAATATCCTTTCCATATTGAGTGAATATTAAGTGATCAAGGAAAAACCTGATGGGCCCCCAATAAGTGTTTGAGTCTCTCACATAGTCCTCACAATTCAAACTAACAGATCACAGTGAGTCACCTTGCAACAAGGCACACTTCCATAGCATGTCAAAGGAATCACCTCCATAGTGTGACCCTAACATGGCACTGGGCTACAATTTGTTTGGGGCAAAATGCGCTCCTAATACAGTTAAAACTGGACTAGAAAATAGCTCTCTTAAACCTCGAGAATTCTCCAAGACTGAGGATAATAAACCAGCCATATAAAGAAAGTGAGTGCCTCATTTTCCTTGACTTCATCCTCTATTTCAGCAGTAAACTCAAGCCATCCCCCCCCAAACAGAATCTCTTCATACACTGGATTTCCTTTAATATTCAGTGTTTATACTTGCTGATCACTACATTGCCTATCATGCAGTCTCTGTTCTTTTGGCATAATAGCAGTAAAATTACGCAGAGTAGGTACCTGCAGCAATATGAACACATCCTATACTCAAACAATGCTCTGTGGTATTCTGTGTCACCTCACGTGGCAGATCATGATTTGAATATGAAGGTATTGCTGGACTGCTTGAGCATTTAACCCAGTTAAGACCTTGTCTCCACTAGGAGAGGAAAAAGGGAGCTGGGGTCATGCTGTTTCACATCCAGTCCCTCCTGCTCCTACCTCCAGATCAGCCTTCTGCTGAGCTGGCACCTATGGCACTTCCTATTCAAACAATGATCAAAATGGGCTTTTACCAAAACTTTGTATAATATAAAGCAAATGCCTTCTTTTCACCTCAAAGTCCTCTGACCCAGACTTAGGGATATGAAGTCCTTGAGACTTGGTAATATGCAAAAACTTATACTTGAGAGACTGATACGTAATATGGTTACTGTTATTGCCTTATCTTTCAAAAGCTGTAATTCCTCTGACACACAAAAGCAAGGCCCATGACAGCTATGGCCAGGTGCAGATTTTTAGGGATCAGCAGAGTACACCTCACTGGAGAGGAGCTGTCATTCATGTTTTCTGTACATCACTTGTCCATCAGTAAAACCCAGAATGGTCTAAGACTGACAAAACATAGCCTTAGTTCAGAAGTGATTTACCTCTAATTTTCATTATATTTAACAAACACTGTTAGGGTTTTTTACTTCTTTTGTAGTGGGAAAGTGCCTACAGGAAATCTGCATTTTGACCTCTCCAACTTTAACCTCCACAAACTTGAAGGGGGTGCATATTTGGACACAGCGTGAGTACAATTAATCTTCTTTCTCTGTATTTTGTGATGCTGCTGCCATCTAGAGTGTAAAAGTAATATTGTGTCAAGAAACACCATCAGCATGATTTAATTAATGGATTTGGTATTAACAGGGAGCAAGTCTAATCATAATCATACAGATTTCTCTAGTTTGTTCCACTGCTGCCACCTAGAGTTATGAAACAAGCATATTATTTTTCTACCTACACCTAAAATATCAGTGAATATCTGTATTTGTGGATGATTCCCTACTTTTCCAAAATATTCTCACTGCTTTGGCTTGTCTCTTTGTCCTGAATGTCAGTATAACTCAAGTATTGTATCAAATGTTATTTTAAAAAAAATAAAAAAAGCAAAGTGGTTAAGCCAAATAGTTAATTTGTTGTGATTTTAGGTTTTCCAAGGTCATCTTTAAATAACAAAATATCTTAGGTCAATATGACTTTTTTTTTTTCCTGGTTGCAGGACATCATTCATGGACTTAATATTCATGTGAGGCCCCCCAATCAGAATTAATAGGGGGAAAAAATGGGCTAAAATGCCATTGTCATTAACAATTTCAGGCAGCTGCTGATAGTTGTGTGAAAAAAAACCCCAAGATTTTACAGAACCTTTTTCTTTTCTTTTCTTTTCTTTTCTTTTCTTTTCTTTTCTTTTCTTTTCTTTTCTTTTCTTTTCTTTTCTTTTCTTTTCTTTTCTTTTCTTTTCTTTTCTTTTCTTTTCTTTTCTTTTCTTTTCTTTTCTTTTCTTTTCTTTTCTTTTCTTTTCTTTTCTTTTCTTTTCTTTTCTTTTCTTTTTTTGGCACAGAAAGCAACACACATGCCTTGGGGACTGTAAAACAATCAATAGAAGAAAATAATGAATAATAGGTTACCAAATCTGCAGTCACTAGTGCATGTGACCTCCTTGTATATTTGAAGGTTCAAAAGAAGTCTCCTTTGATGCCTAGTAGGTAACTACAGAAATTCCTGGAAGAAATCCTAGGCATTCTTGTTCTTTTAGCCTATTTAATTTTTAGACAGCTTTGGATGACTGCACTGGAGGTAACAGCAACCCTCCAAGATCAAACATCCACCAACTCTTTACCTGGATTGTTCCTTCCTCTTTGCTGATGTAATCACTTTCATTATCCCTCTTCAGGTGGCCTGGACAGCTTACTTTGTTGGGAATCCTTAGCTTGTCATGTGTAGTGGAAACAGTAGCACTTTCTATATCTTTGTTTGACAGCTCTATTACAGTGCCTCAAAACTCAGGAATTTAATACATAGGCCTCCTCAATATCTCTAATGGCAAATTTCATGGAAAAAAAAACCCTTTTCTTGGACTTTGATCACAGAACTTTCTCTAGCTGGCTGTTCTTGGTGCCTAGTTCCTCTAGCTGTGCCCCTTGCCTTCTTTCACCTACCTTGAAGTAAAGGCAATGTCCTGGTTTTGTCTTTTCAAACTATCTTTATGAAAACTAGTCACAGCTTTTGTCACAATGGCTTCACATGAAAGTCACATATGCTTCTGTATATCCTCCAAATAGCTCACCCCAGGAAAACTGCTGCAGATAACACAGGTAGCCAAATGAAGCAAGGTTTTATTCTCAGGTTGGTGTCATTTGTCTTTTTGGCTGTAACATGGAAACTTTTGAATAATACATCCAATCAATTTCACAGTTTCTCAAAGAACATCCTAGGCATAATTGCACAGATATTTACAGATTTAAGCAGAATCAAATGAGAAAGAGAACTAAACAGGGGATATATGAAGCTCAGATACAGAGCTGGCAGAACCAGCAGCTACAATATGATCTGTAATTGTCTACAGATCAAAGCCATTAACAGCATGCAGTATAACAACAAAATATCTCATCTCTGCTTCTCATTATAGAAATAAGAGAATTGATAATGGCATGAAAGACAGGTCTGGAGGAAAGAGCCACAAGATTCCAATATGTATAAAGCATGAAGAGTGAGGGTATGGGGCTGGAAAGAGCCCCTGTGAGGCTGGATGGAAGGACTCACAACTGGCCATGTCCAGGCAGCAGGAGGGCACTCCTGGTGTGTGACACAATGCAGGACAGAGGTGCTTCAGGGCATTTGTAGAAATGTTACAGAATGGGAAGGTGTGAATAGGACCTTTACAAGCTATACAGACACATAGAAAAATTGCTTAGTGTAAGGGAAGGCCTAAAAAGCAGCCTCCTGAAGTATTCATCACCCTGAGTGATTGCCATATGAGATCATGCAAGCAAAATAATCCCATGCAAATTTAGAAATAGTCTGTGTGTTAAAGGTATAACAAAGGCATTGGCAATAGGCTGTTATCTCCTAACCTTAGCTATATCTGAATAATGATTAAAAAAATGTGTAAACTACATAATCATTACTTCCAGTAGCTAATATAACTCCTCACTCGTACTGTCTATATTCTAGTAGACTATCCTGAGGTTTAGAGATTTGATCCTTCCTGTAAAATTGACCTGGGGGTGAATGATAATACATGAGACTTTTATGAGAATGGACTATCTGTTATTTTCCAGGGTTAGCAGCCAGTATCTGAAATGTACCTTTAGTTTCAGTTAGAGGTTGTCACTTTTCATTTGGTCTGTAGTGACAATCATTTTGGGACCTTTTGTTTCTGTTAGGTATTGGCAACATTTTTCTTTTCCTTTGGCCTCTAAGTATCAGATCTGGTAATTCTAATAAGTGATACTCTCAGTTTAAGAAAAACAGATTATGTTTTTGATACTTTGTTTTTTTTACAAAATCAATTTCTCTGGTATTTATGATGATTTTTATTCTAGTACTTGTGACCATATGTGCTACACTTCCACTGATATAACACAATCACAAAAATGAGGCAGTTGTAACTTTTAAGTCATTATCTATGAACTTGCACAGAACCCCATCTTTGCCAAATTATGATAAGCCTTTTTTATTCAGCATATTCTACTCTAACTCAATATTTAAAATGAGAATTGATCAGAAGATTGCACCACTGGGTGATCATCTAGCAGAAAGATGCATCCTGTAGAAGCTTCTTGAGGGGTTTGTGTGCTTTGTTAGACTTAAAAACTAACCAATCATTTGTTTCTGTAACTCCCACAAGGTTTTTTCCATGCCAGTTCTCCTCTAGCCATGCTATCCTCAAGCTTTAGCCTGAGGGGAACATGCAGCTAGTCATTGCCCAGGTACCTCAGCAGGTAATGGCCCTTTTTAAAGGCTCAGCTTGCATGCAACAGTCCCTTCCTTTGGGTGTACTTCTATGTCATTAGTATCATTAATCTTTTTCTGACATTTGGTCCCTGTTAAGTGTAGTACAGTCTGTCTCTCAAAGTATGGGCCTAACTAGTTTTACTTCAGATAAACAGTTCAGAGATTATTACTTATGCTTCTTCTAGGAGCCCTAAAGATTCAGATCATGGCATTTTGATGGCTTTTAATTACTGGGCTGGGTTAAGACTAAAGAGAAAATCTGGAAAGTGGTAGCTACTAAGTAAATCTTTACTAAGTTGATTCTACTCAAAATAATGCCTTTCTCTTTGGTTGGTTTTTTTTTTTAGGAAAACAACAATTCTTGTGCATTTCAAAGTGCACTCATGGTATCTGTCACTATATTTTTGGATCTTCATCTTGTTTTTCCAACAGTGATCTTATTATTACCTTAGTAGATATCTGAATTTATTAAATAACTATTATTTTAACCATTTAGCTTTCTTTTGGTCTTTACAGTTCAGCACAGTGCAATTTATATCAGAGTGTTACCTTCTGCTAAAAAGCACACATAGAACTTAACAAAGTGCTTAAGAGATTTAAGCAAAGCATGAGCAGATGAGATCTTCTCAATACACAGAGTTGATAGTTTGCATCTGCAGCCTTCTCTCTAATCTCAATTCACATGGGATCCCTGTTTCAAGTGCTATTTTCATCTTCCTGTAATGTGAATCAAAATGGTTCAGACATAACAGTTCCCATTCTGTTTACATTATTAAACAAGCATAGCTTTTGCTTTTTGACAGTAAGTGGTCAGGCTCATAATGCCTGTAGCAATTATCTTGCACTGAATACCAATATTTATTTTGAAATTTATATCCAGGAACTAATCAGGTACAAAACCCTGCTTTGAAAATGTATTTACAGCCTCAGAGAGAACTGCTTCCATGTGATGATAGCTTTGTCCTCACGCTGTTTGTTCATATATGTGTGTTTGCTCTTATACCTTAACAATTTTTCCTGAGTGCTGCATGTTTGCATTATATATTTTTATATATATATATATACAAAGCAGAGAAAGGTAGTACAGTTTATTAGATCAAATGCTATAAAGACAAGCTTTTCAGTGAAAAAGCAAGCTTTTCAGCATATATCCCTGTCTTTGGGTTTGAAATAGACACAGCAAAATTTAAGCTGAGGTTTAATGCAATTATGCCAGCTTAGTTGACACATTACTGCATCCCTTTTCATGGAGCAGTTGTGAAATATTTTACAGCTGTCCTACATTTATGATAACAAATTTGTCATCCTTTTGCTAACTCTGTTTTCTGTAGTTGTGCCAATGTATATATTTCTAATGAATGCAGTTCCTAGTCTGTAACTGTTTGCTAACACTATCATTTGGAAAGACGACTTTTCCAGTAGCTCTCAAAATATTCAATTTACTGCAATAATTGTTGTGGCCTCTTTATTCTTTCTACCATAAACATTTGGTCTGATCAACCTCACCCTACATAGATCCATTAGCTAGGTCTGAACCATAATGATCAATGATCTTATCCAACAGTTTATTATTAAGAAAAAGTATTTTTGCGAAGTAATATTGTTGATCAAAGGGCTCTTGAAATCCCTTACCTTTAAAAAACATTGTACAGCAAAAGAAAAAAAAATGTTCCAACTCCCACCTCTGGGATTATTTCCCAACCTATTTTGCTGTGTCTATTTCAAACCCAAACTTTATCCCATGATTGACTGTCAAAAAAGACATTGTTGGCTGCAATGGGTTGAAATGTAACCACTGAACTGAAGAATCACAATCATCCATCCTTCCTCTGGCTCCATAAATGTCTAAACTGCAACAGCCTCTGGAGAAGGAACCAGCCCATGTGTTCCATTTGTCTTACCTGTAAGGCTGTATATATGCAGAGGCTGAACTTTAGGCAGAACTTCAGGCATTTGGAGAACTTTAAAGCATGCACAGCTATGAGATACACACATCTCCAGTGTTAGACAGCAACTACATGGAGCATCTGAGGAAATTTTAGTAATTAAGTCCTACTTTAAAAACAAACCTCTCTGGGGATCTTGTTCTACAATAAATATATTCTAAATTCTACCTAATATTTCTCATCAAAGTAACTAGTCACAGCTTGTACCCCACAGTTCATCAAAATTGCACATCTTGGCTTTTTACTGTTGGGGTTGTCTTACAGAGAAATGCAAAGTTTCAGAGCAGGCACCATGTGGAGGATGTGCAGTACCCACATTAGCTTTAAATAAACTGCCAGTCTCCAAAAGAAGGCCTTTCCTGGTTTATTGCAGTATTCAAAACTTTGGATTTTGAACTAAATGTCTCAGTTTTACTATATAGGGTTTTAGTGTATGTCTACATTTTGAACAAGGAGCACTTGGGAGCAAGTTGGATCACAGGAGGTTTATTATTAACATGAGGAGAAACTTCTTTACAGTGAGGGTGCCAGAGCACTGGAACAGGCTGCCCAGGAGGCTGTGGAGACATTGCAGAGCTGCCTGGACATATTCCTGTGTGACCTAGTCTAGGTGATCCTGCTCTGGCAGGGGGGTTGGACTAGATGATCTTTCTATGTCCCTTCCAACCCCTGACATTCTGTGATACATTTGTCCAATTCATCAATGCATATTCTGTGAATTCTATCCATAGTTACCCACAGCTGTGGGGGACTGGACTCAGTAAACTAGGAGACACTTTCCAATTCCATATCCCAGCTAGCTTGAGGTTTAAAAAGGAAACAAAACAAAATAAAAATCTAGTGTCAAAAAGGCCTAGAGTTCCAGTAGTTTATCAAAATTATTTCAAAGGCAAGATAATAAGGCTTACAAAACAGAATTTTATCTATCCAGCAAAAAATGATCAATCAGCTCTATCTCCAGGCAAAGGTAAACTCTTTAACTGAGACACAAGTCCAATTTGAAACATCATGTTGGTCTCCCCAAATGGTTCTGCCAAGACAAAACCAGGATTTTGTACAACTCTCCCAGCAAGCCCATAATTTACCCTTGTATTTCAGACCTGAACTACAGAGATCATGGACTGTATGTATTCATCAAATAGCATCAAGGCTAATTTTTATTGATTGGGAACTGCATTACTTCTAAAGCAAGCCACTAACAGAGTCATGCTTTTCCAAGCAGTGGCATAGATTCCAGGAATAGTCAGGAATTCAAAATTACAGTCTGGAAAGCCAATTAGCATCTAAAAAAACTGACTGGTAGGTATAGTACAATCCTCAAATTTCTTTCTCTGTTAAATTAGATAGAGAGACAGGGCTACTGAAGAAGAAAAAATGCTTGACACACTTGCTTAAGAAGTTGAGATTGTGCAGTTTTGTCTAAACAGAGGATCTACCAGATTACCTATCATTTAGGTATTCCAGGATATTTTCTGTTGTAGGGAATTTTATTCTACATTTTACTTCAGAAAAAAAGACTGTTATCCAAACTAGAGAAAATATTTTGGAACAAAGTCACCTGTAATTGGAAAGAGACTACTTAAATGGGGGAATTACTCCAGAACAGCAGAAATGAAATAATTATTCTTGGATGGTTATGTTAGCTGATTTCATAATGTAGGTAAACTGTAAATCAACAGAATATGCCCCAAATACAGGCTCTTACATGCTTCAGATAAATTACAGCAGTGAAAATGCAGAAAACTCATTGAAGTCCTTTGTTTGGATGGCTATTTCCCATGCTATTAGCTATGCTGACAGCATCATTATCACAATTTTACCATTATTTAGTTGTACTATAGTAAGTCCAGGAGTTGAATCAGGCCACTCTGCTAGGCAGCATTCAAACAGACTTGATGCAACATTCCCTTCCCAAAGCAACCAGGGAAGCCAGGTGTGTAAAAATGGAGAAGTAGTAACTTCCAAAAGTGCTTGTATGGAGAGTTATCCCAATAAAGACAAAGGGTTTAGGCCTGAATTTAGAATCAAATTGCTTTTGTCCTTAAACAAGAGCTTTGTCCCTATTGCCCATTTCTTTTTTTCTGTCTGATTTCATCGTGACAACACAGAGCTGAATTTGCTAAATCACAGCCATTTCCATGGCAACAGATTGTGATGTTCTGATGTCCATTGCTGGAGCAAACAAAACAAGCAAGCAAGCTGTCGGGATAAGGAAGGAGCAGGAGCACTTTATAACCATCAAGATGCTTTTCTAAAATCATTGCTGGTTGATATCCTATCTACTGTGTTTTGTAGACCCACCAGCACTTCCCCCACCACCACCCACCCTAGGCCATGATTCTTTACAGAAGTCAAGATGATAAGTTAACTAGTTGATCTAATAAACAGTAAAGTTAATGGAAAGTGTGTCCCTGGTTCTTCTTTGGAACTGGACTGGACAAGACAGCATGCCACTAGGAATGTGATAAATAGCATTATTCTTGCTTAGAGGTATAGATCTGGGTGTTTATCAAGCACCATGTACTACATCTCTGAAAGATCTATGATGGGAATGATAAAGGACAGAATTCTTGTCCTATTTTTTTTACTAAATTACAATCTAATGTTCTACTTACTCTTCAGGTTTGCATTTGCCCAACAGGATGATTTCTACTTGGAAACAGTAATTTTCTGTTCTCCAGGAGAGATAAACTTTTTCAGCATTACAGGGTTAAATTTAAAATTTTATTTGAAGTTCAAGGTTAAACTTGCAGTGAAGTTCCAAAAAAACAGCAGAGAGAAAGAACAAATAGGAAGGGAAAATGAATTCTGCTTCCTTGTATTAGCAACTTAGCTGGCTATAACATTATTTGTAGAAAAATAAATACTATCTTCATAACTATGGAACTCAGTTCTGCTGCCATTGAAGCCAATGGAGATTTTGTTTCAATCACCTCCAGTATAAGGTTTATATTTTAAAAAATATTTTATTATAAAGAAATATATATTTTAAAAGTGTCCCTTTGATAAATGGCAGCAGCAGAATCAAATCTTTGAATAAGCTCTTTGAAGCCTGCAGTTTTATAAGCTCAGTGCCTTCAGAAGCTTCTAAAGTAGTTAGAGACAAATGGAGACAGCTAAGGCTCTGCACACTTACTTCAAACATCACTGAGTGACTAACATAAAATTGTAATGGCCATTAAAACTTCAAAGGAGAAGTGTGACCTGAATATTACCTGTCATACTACAGCATTTGTTACTGGAAGATCTGATCAACTTTTTAAATTCTAGTATCTCCACCAAATGCCAAGATCATGACTTAGATAAATTATTCTGCATCAAATGTTTTTATTCCTGAGATTTCACTTATGATAGCAATGAAAGCAAGCACTAGCAGGGCAGTCACAGGATGCTGGCTCCCCCTCCTCGCTTCCAGCTAAATCTTGTCTCTCTCTAGCTTGCTAAACCTGCTCTCCTTATAATCTATTCTGCCTTCTTGCTACCTCTCATGGGGTCTTTGCCCAGAAAGCCTTTCCTTCTACTGCAGGCCATAAAACTAGCCTCTTTTCTTAAAAATTCCTCTTCACAACTCATTTTTCCACCCAGTATTTCTTGAGCTATGACCAAACTTCCTAGCCATGCTATGGACACAAGCATACAAATACTTATGACAACCAAGGAAATAAAGAAATCACTATTATTGCTTCATTTGTTGTTTGTCTTCCCCCATTAGAAGTGTGGTAACTGTGTGAATTAATAATCCTTTGAAAAAAATCTAGTGTATCTAGTAGTCTTGCATGTATTTATCTTCCCATTCTTTGTCTGCTAGACGTTATTTGTTTCTTTGGCAAGACCTGATGTATCTCCCTTAGACTGTAAGGTCCTCAAATGTAATGAGAAGAGACCTTTGATTCAGTCCAGGGTGACAATTCTTATGTTCTCAGCACTTTCTGCTTATATTCAAGAAAAAACCAAAAATGTGTGTACATGCAGTGATCTGCAGTGGTGTTAACATCTTAACAGTTGTGATTCATTCTCTGGAAAATAAGCAGAAAAAGCAGAGAATTTGAATGATTGATCTTCATTATGTATGGAGAGGGAAGATAATCTGGGTGTTTACTATTTCTCCAGGTCTCAGAACTAAATGTAACTTTTTATAGATCCTCTAAAAGAATTATGATCTGTATTTTATCCTATCTTGGGTCTCAAGCTCACTGTAGTGAAGTTATTTGGATAACCTGGTTGCATGTGTAGAATTGGATGGTTAAGTCCAAAAGTTATTGCTTACTGTCATCCAGAAAGACTGGAAGAAGAAGCAGGAATGCTTGTTAGTGCTCTGGAAGGCTACCATTTTCATGGACCAATCACAGGGAGTCTGGAAATACAAAAAAAAATGTACATCAGTTGCTACTGAGGGTAATATTTGGTACAAAACAGTCTGTGAATCACTGCTGTAGCCAAAACTAACTCCTCTAGATTCTGCAAGTCTTTCATTTTTAAGTATATTGTTTAGAAAATTACATGGTTGCATACACTTTTTAAAAGAAATGTTAGGAAGCCCAAAATACACCATATATAAGTGGCTTTGAAGCAGAATTTACGGCTTGTTATTGCAGTTTGGTTCCATTATTGCAGGAAGCTTTTAAGGTCAGCAGAGGGCTCAAAAAAGTTTTGAAATCTGCAAGCCCTGGTTTAGAAAATGTAAACTGTCTTTAGAACAAAACAGGACCCTTCTGTTATGCTTAGCCATTCCCATTAGCTGTAAGAAGTCTTTTAGCTTGCCAGAATATCTGCAAGAACATCAGTCACAGTTCTGCTAGCTGCAAGCAGTAATAAATGGACACTTTTCTCTTATTGTTTTAGCAAGCAAGGTACCCTATAATTAGGAGAATTCATATGCAGGTGCAATGGCATGAGTCCCTAAAGCTGATAAAGAGTAAAGTAGTTTAGACAAAACACTCAAAATACCAAGCTTTTCAACTATTTCATTAATATAATATGTAGATTACAGCAGAAAGATGACTATGAGTTTGATAAGATGTAATGCAGAGTTAGTAATAGGTTGCAGATGAAATAAAATAGTGTTATAACTTTGAATATTGTTTAAAATTGTCCCACATGCAACTCCTGATTAGTATATTGACATGAAATTATCTTTTAAGCCAGGAACCAATCTCCAGAGATGACAAAAATAATACAGAGTAAAGAACTGGGTCACTAACATCACATAAAATCACAAAAAGAAAATTTGTTAAAAAACGAAATTCATGTTGGAAAGTCCATGACACAAAAGCAACAAATGCCACCTTAGAAAAGCAACTACAAGCACTCTCTGAAAAGTACTTTCATGGGGAAAAATATGATGAAGTCAGCTGGCTAAATTGTCTGAAAGTTCCTAAGTGACAAGTAGGAAAGGATTCCATGATCAAGGAGTAACTTCTTTGTAACTGTATGTTCAATTTTGCAGTCAAGAAGCTTTCCCTTTCCTTTGCTAGAGCTTCTGTATTATTTTCAGAATTTGGTTTGCATAATGTCAAGAGTGAATTTAGATGAAACTGGCAATCACGAAATATCTTGTTGCTTCTCTAGAAGGACCTCTGAATCTCTAAATATTAATCAGAAGTGAGCTTAATTGCCCCTATGGTAACCTGACAGGAGGCAGTTTCATGGCTCTAATTTACAAATACTGTTTTCAGTGGAAATCATAACCTATAATGAGATCAAGCTGCTCAGAGCCCTGTCCAACCTGACCTGGAATGTTTCCAGGGATAAGGCATCTACCACCTCTCTAGACAACCTCTTCCAGTGCTTCACTACCCTCATTGTGAATAATTTCCTCCTTATAACCAGTCTAAATCTCCCCTCCTTTACATTAAAGCCATCACCCCTTGTCCTGTGACAGGACAAGCCTTGCTAAAAAGACTGTCTCCATCTTCCTTATAGGCTCCCTTGAAGGATCCCTTGATAGGCTGCAATAATGTCTCCCTGGAGCCTTCTTTTCTCCAGGCTGAACAACCCCAACTCTCTCAGCCTGTCCTCATAGAAGTGTTCCCACCCTCTGATCATTTTTGTGGTCCTCCCCTGGACCCGCTCTAACAGGTTCATGTCCTTCTTATGCCAAAGGACTCCAGAGCTGGCTGCAGTACTCCAGGTGAGATCTCACCAGAGCAGAGCAGAGGGGCACAATCACCTCCCTCAATCTGCTGGCCACACTTCTTTTGATGCAGTCCAGGATTTGGCAAGCTTTCTGGGTTGCAAATGCACATCGTCAGCTCATCCCAAGCTTTTCAGCCACCAGTACCACCCAGTCCCTCTCTTCACAGCTACTCTCATCATCTCCCAGCCAAACTCCAGATATTGAGAATTGGCCCGGCCCAGGTGCAGGACCTTGCATTTGGCCTTGTTGAACCTTATAAGGTTCACAAAGGCCCACTTCTCAAGCTTGCCCAGGTATCTCTGGATGGCATATCCCTCAGGAGTGACAACTGCACCACTCAGCTTGGTGTCCACCCTTGCTAAGGGTGGACCACAATGTTGACTGTCCTAAGTTTCAGAGAAGACAGTAACACATTAAAGGGAAAGTTAGCAAAAAATACCCTAATAAATTACTGAGGCTGAAGAGTGGCAACTCTTTGATATTGCTCAAATGAGAATTTGTTTTATGAAAGTACAGTTCTACATACATATATGCATTACAAATTAGTTTATAGCATTTTCACAAAGCCTCCATGATGGTATATTTGGAGCAACCTGCAGTGAGTAGTCCAGCAGAAAGTGCTGAGAACATAAGAATTGTCACCCTGGACTGAATCAAAGGTCTCTTCTGTAATTCTGTCTCTTGACAGAGGCCAACAGCAAATATTCAGGGAATAGTGAGGATAGGGCAAATACAAACAAAGCCAAATTCCCCTTAGAATGGCATTGGTGATCTCTGAAAAAACACTTGGGGAATTGGAAGAGAAAATATACACTCCACTCATTCATCAAATGTATGCTCAAAAGAAGGTACTGAAGTCCATGCAATTGACTGACTATACACTTAAGTTAAAGGTAGAGCTCATGCAAACAAATCAAGAGCAGTAATGGTAAGCTTTTGCAGAACACACCTTGCAATTGCAAGTTCTTCCTGACTGTAAGGTTTCTGTCATGCTTTCTTGTTTGTTTGTCTATAGATTGCTCTCAGGGCCTGATCTCCTGAAAGCTTTCTCCTGAACACTCTACTGGGTATAGCGCTGGGAGCATAGAAGTGAGAAGCATTCCAACCCTCAGGAAATTGCTACCAGCTTACTCTCAAATGCCTGTAACCAGTGTGGAAACCAGAGGATTGCCGCATTGCCACAGAGTAGTCTCTGCACTTCTTCCCCTCGACCCTACTCCAGCTACCCCTCTACACTATTCTGTAGCGTGTTTCCTTTGAGGTCTGTGAACAGACACTTGGCCATGTCTATGTCTGCCTCAAGGAGTAACTACAATGACATTTCATGGAACAGGTAACATACTTCCAAACCATTGTTTTCCATAAGATTCCCATGGAGAAGAAGCAAGGGACAATATCTGCCCTCTGAGCCACATATTCACCCAATCTGTGGCCCTTTACCTCTCCTTCCTTCTCAATATAGGAATCCAAGAAGAGGAGCAATGGCAGTATGTTTCTTTGGTACCATCTCTTTATGAGAAAAAAGAATTTTTGATCCTAGGAATATAATATATCCTAAAGTTAATGAATTACCAGGTCCTTTGAAATCAGCTGTCAGTTTCAAGCATCTACTGAGTGTTTTTGCTTTAATAGCAACGAGAAGAACCTAATTTTTCTTAAATCTAGGAAATAATTGTGTTATTTCAGTCATTCACCACTTGATGCATCTATTTACCTCCTTCTTCTCATATCTGAAGACAAACTACCTCCACAAATCTCCATAATTAAATCAATTTTGTCCTTTCCAGGTACTCAAAGACCTATCTTCCTTTCCTTCACTGCTCTTTCAAACGTTCCTGTATTCATTTAACAAAAAAACCCATACATGTATCACAGGCGTTATATTTATATATGTGTGTGTACATATAGATATACAGATTCATAGTTATGTAAATACACATACACATAAATGCCCAGAGATTGCTTGAGATGCTTGCTTGGGCCATGCACAGTAGCTTGTGTTGATGTATAATGAAGCGCCACTAGACAGAACAGTCGCTTGTGGCAGGTAGCTAAGAAATTTCAATAAAGTAAACTCTCAGTATTATCAAAATTATACATTTGGGGCTGTTAGCATGGCCTAGAAAAAGATGAGGACAGGCTCATCTCATTAAATGAGAAGAAATAGTGGAATTAGCTTGAATCTAATTACAAGCCACACTATCTAATGTAAAAACATGACTGTTTTTTCATTCCCATTCATTTTGGCTAGTAATTAGTTTTGGCCTCTAAAATGCCACCCTTTAATCATCCAAACACAGATGTGATTTGCTGTGCAATTTAATCTTGCTTTAATGAAGAACTAATGGACGCATCGCAAATTACTTTCCCTGTTGGAGAAAAATTCTATTTCCTGCTTTTCAAAAGATCAAGAGTATCTTGTGATAATAGCCCAAGCGGCCCTGGCAGCCTCGTAGCACAGAGCAAACAAGCTCTTTTACTCAACTCCCAATTCAATGGAGAAAAAGAGGCTACAATTAGCAACAAAGCAGGGGAAACGCAGCATTACAGCCGAATCACTTTCTGCAGCTCAACCCCCAGCAACCACTGCCTTGTTAGAGCCAGGTCTAAAGTGTCAGGAGCGAACAATGTGCTGTGATAAATTACTCTCTTCAAACAGCTGCACTGCTAATTTTCAATTATACACACAAATGGCTCTCAGATTGGAAGAAAATGGAGTGCATGGGGAGAACAGTAGTAGATTTCTATGTTTGTTTGGTGGTGAGTGTGGAGGCGGGAGAGTGACATCCTGAAAAGAAAGCTGTAGCATGTGGAGTTGGTATTTCAACACCAGATGATGAGCCCTCCCAAATCTTACAGAACCTGGTGGCTTCCTTTTCACATCTCCACTAGGCTGATGGAGAAAAAGAAACAGAATCAGTTAGATCCATTTTTAGAGCAAAAAGCTTTGACCAATGGCCGCATCAGTAGCCTTGTCAGCAGATGTAAAACAGCTGAATGACTTGGAGACACAGGTTCAAATCCCAGAAGAGCTGATTGCCTTTCTCAGCTTTTCAACAGAAAGGCAGTGGATTCCATGTGCTTCCTTAAATGGGAGATGTGCTGAAGTATGTGAACCCATGATTCTCTGTGGGCACTCATCATACAACATGTTTGGTGGCAGCACCAATTTCCCCATGATGAAGGTAAAAACTCATTGCCATGTAATTAACCACTGCACCATGTCCTGATGCTGTTCAATTCAGATGGTAAATTCTACAGAACTTACTTGGGAAAAGGTGCTAATGAAAATCATTAGAAGTTTTGTTTAAGTCATGATTCCTATTTTTAAGCATCTTGGGGAATTGGAAGAGAGAGAGGCACAATTAAGATTACTGTGAACAAGGTGTGGTTCAGCTTCAACGAATTACAAAGAATTGATAGCGACTGTTTTCTTGCCTTAAAAAACTTACTAGTCCCATTGAAGTAAACAGATAAAACTGAACTTGGCCCAAAATAGTAAAGATTTCATTGATGCTTCATCACTATTTGTTTTCTGATAGATGGGAAACAAGTAATAGACATCTACAAAGCCAAATAACTTGCACCAATGTATAACAATCAGTTCAGGACAACTTTTGCAAGAAAAGGAAAAATGTAGCATTGTTTTGCTTGACCTTACTTTTGAAGAATGACAGCACTGGGGGACAGGAGGGGAAGTAGGGATTGTTTATCATTTTTTTACCTGCCCAAAGTCAGATAACCTTTAAAAACAGCTCTCTTGAAGATTTGGTACTCAGATATCATGATCTGATTGCAGCAATCAAATCTGATGTCCAAAAAGTAAACATTTCAAATCTTTTCAAAATCTTGGGCAATTCTTACATTTCTGTAATGTCAGAGAGAGAAAAAGCAATTCTTGCTGATGGGAGTAGGGAATCTACAATTTGAAGAGAGCAATATGTTATCTAAACCAATGGCAAGGTTCCTAAAGCCCTTTAGTTGTAGTATAGTGTCAGCCATTTGCCAAAAATGGCCACTGAGCACAGCTCTCACAAAGGCACAGGAGAAAGAGAAGCCTGGTGTGTAAAGAGAACCATGCAAAGGTAGATTCTCAGTGGCCCTAAGTGATGATAGTTCCTTTGATTTCATTAAGAAGCAATAGCACTGTGATTTACCTCCTGTAAAATTGTGGTTGATAATGTTTTCTTTTTGAACACCTTCATTAGCTTAATACTAACCGTAAGTTCAGACTGAGTTTTGAAACAGATCTTATGGTAATGGCAGCCAATAGTATCCCTGAGATAGTCAAATATGACATAGGTTATTAAAATGTTTAGGGAAAGGGTTGGCAAAGTCATCAGATTTGTTTTATAAATAGCTATCATTTCAAATGAAATGGGCAAAAAAAAATCTAGTTGATTTTAATACTTTTCAGCCTAGCTTTTTTTCTACTTCCAATAAATGCTAACATTGTGTCTCCTAATTATAAAGCACATTACCATACAAAAAGGATTATTTTTAAATTTAAAAATGCCAGTCACAATTTAAAATTACTTTTCTCAAATATGGCTCCTCAGAGAAGCTAAAGAGAGAAGAGAAAGTAAGGGGGGTTGGAATGAGAGGGGGAAAGAGAGAGGATGCAATATTGAATTGTAACAAGACACTTTTATTTTTTTGCTGAAGTGGGATTTCACTCCCTCTAGTTTATAATCGTTACAGAAATTTAAACCTCAAACCATTTCAGTCCAAGCTTATACTAAGCTTGTTAGTGGTTTCTGATGCTGCATATGATAGTGCTACAGCATTACCATAAATCAGCAGAATTAACTATGATCTTCAGAAGCATGCCTGAAAGTGGGTGACAGAAGTCTGCAATTTGGTGCTCTGAATATTATGATAACATTCTATATTAAATGTTTATAATCTACTTAGAGCTGAGCTTCAAGTATATTTTATATTTGTGCTTTACCCAATATTAGAAATCATGGGCTATTACAGCTTTCCATGCCTATGTTGTTTGAAATATCCAAAATTAAAGAAAAAATAAAAACACAAGGTGAGCAAGTTTTCCTACCAATGCAATGTTATTAATATTAAGAAGTTAAAGTTTACCTACAGGTTTGAAAATTCAAATGCACCTTGCTATAAATACACTTTACTCCTTCCCATTCCTATATAAAATAATCTACAGCACTGACCGGATTTCAGAAACTCCATCCTAATACAATTTACAAACTCTCTGCTGGTGTTGGAGATACAGACTCAATTTTCCTTCCATTCTTCATAAAAGTAATATATCTAAATTATTCATCTAAGAGTAAATAGTGATGATAATTCGTAGAGAGGAAAATCACAAACTCAACAGTTTCGATAGCCAGTACAAAAATCAAGGTTGCTACATTACACAAAGGAATGTTCTGATCCTAAGCAAGCACCATCCAACATCTAAAGCATAGCACTGCCTGTACTAGGAGGGGGATCCCTTTTCTCCCCTATCCCAATTCCTAGCCTCCTGACTTTCAAAAAACAAGAAAAATAAAAAAATTGGAGTATCTAATATTTTCCTACACACATATATATAATTACAACTGTCTGCAGGATAGCAGGAGCAGATGCACTTCTATCAGAATGCCTACTGATGAACATATAGCCCTGCTGCATAACAGTCCCAAGAGACAACAAACTGTAGCCTCACTAACATACAGCAATGTATCTCCATGTATCCTAGCAAAAGTAGGTCGACTTTGTACCAGCCAATAATCTTACTTCATGACTTTTCAAGTAGCGCTAGAAAACAATGCTGGTTTTATTGTTGAACATTATTGCTTCCTTCAGATTTAGACTACTCAAAAAAGGAACTAAGTAGGTGAATGGGCTTTTTTTTTTTTTTCTTTTTTGAAAGGACCACATCCATACAACTGTCAGCAGGCTGAACTTGCTGTGCTAGTTACCAGATATGGAAGGTGAGACAAGGATACCTGACAAATTTTATTGTGTAACAAGATGGTTTCATTCTGATTTTAGAAACGTTTCATAATTAGTAGACAAGAAAAGCAGAAGCTAACAAGCCCTTCACTGTTTCTGCATCATCTTTAGGCCCCAAAATGCCATCTACAGAGACAACTGGGCAACACAACCAAAATGCAACCTCAGTGTATGAGTTCTGTGTTCTCATGTCTGCCCAGTTTATTAGTACCCTGTCCACACACCCTTACACACAGCTCATGGGGCAGGTGACTACAGCAAAGGAGACAAGGAGTGTCATGTTCGGGGCTGCTCTAAAGGTTGCTCTTTCAGAACACTGTCAGGGAGCAGCCAGGAGTCTCAGGGACTGTCTTTCTGTAAGTAAGCACATTCACTTAGCTCACACTGAGCTGTTCAATATGCACAGGGCTTTTTATGATCTCTGAAATGACCTTATGTTGCTGATGGAAAGATACAAAGAACACCAAAGAACCCCAAATATTTGCTAAAACAGAAGAAAGGGAATGAAAAAGGTAAACATGTCAGAAGAGTGAAAAGTAGTATTCATTGTCTTGGGTTGATAACTGCTGAAAAGGAAATGATCTTCTGCAAAGATTGCTTCCTAAATTCTAACAAGGCACTAAGACCTATTGATCTGCTGTGTAAGTGCTGGTTGTGCAAGCCAGAGCTGCCTGGAGACAGTCTAGCCAGCTTGTCTCAATCCTCTTGTCCTTTCACACAAGCAGACCTCATACTTGCCTCTAACAGTTGTGAAATTTTGTCTAAACTTTTTCTGCTACTTACGATGTTAAACATAAGTCAAAACAAATCTACATATCTGACTAGTCCATGAATCTTCAAGATGAACTATACTTGAAAATAGGAACAAATGAATATAGCAACATCTGTGGATGAAGCTTTCACACAGAGGTATCATAAAGTGAAAAAGCACTGTGTGCCTCCTCCATCCTTAACAGGAGAGGTGTTTGTAAGCTATGTATTTCACGTTTTGTCTGCTCAGTATACTCCCTTCTCTTCTAACAGATTTCCCACCTCTGTATACACTCCCCATTTGAAAATGCACACTGACACCTATGGCTTCTGCTCAAATGGGCTGGGTTATATCTTTCTAGAGCCATACACAGTTAAATCATGTTGATTTTGCTGTGGTTCAGCACCATTACAATTAGCAAATGACCTTGAAGGTGCAGCTTTGCTGCTGTTTGAGATGAACTACACCAATGGGAAAATAACTGCATCCCATAATATATGGCAGGGAAAAGAGAAGAAAATGCAACCTGTTCTTTCATTATTTTAGTTTCCATTTAGACAATATTATTTTTAAGTCAGAATACACTGAAGTGTAGATGAACACTCCAGCAAGTTGGTTTGCTGTAAGTTTTATTAGAGCTTTTAAGTTTTTTAAGCTGCAGCATTTTCCAAGTGAAGGACGAGAGCACAGATTTACCCTCATGACATTCAGGGAAATATATTTTTTTGTGCTAGTATGAAGACTACGAATTAGCATTTTGTGATCTTCCTGAAATTAGAAGCCCCATGAACTAACCATTTTATGATATTTATGCTTTGCTTCATAATGCATTCTCCACAGATGAATCAAAGGGCCAAATGCAATTGCTGTTGTGAGATAATAAAGCATGAAGTGGTGTGTTTGGAATTAAATTTACATAAGATGAAAGATGGTGGGAAAGTTTCTGATGACAGCAACAATGGGTGAGCATACTGTGGGACTGGCTTCTCACAAACTGCTGAACAAAACACCGCAACATCAGCATGAATAATTAAAGCAATATCTGTGGAGTCAATCAATTTAAAAGGGAAGCAGAAAAGTTTTCCAATATTTTCCTGAGTTTTATGATCAGAGCTATGTCTAGGACCTATATCAGAGTTATTTCCCCAAACAGTCTCATAATGCTGTGTAGCTTGCTGGTTTTGTGTTTGCTTTTCTCTTAGAGATGAGTGCTATAGTTAGCAGAAGGTCTGTCGGATTAACCTAGGCAGAATCCTGCACAGAGCTGCTGGATTCAGATGAACCTACAGTTTCAGCCTTTCATTTTCCATCTTTCTACTCTATGAGTGAAACAGCCTTGTGTCCCTGACCCTGCTCTGCTGCAGCGGAAAGTCACTGGAAGGAGGTAGCCCCTGCCTTGCAGAATATTGTCATTGCAGTTATGTCATAATGTGGTAGAGCAACTTCTGCCTGTCCTATTGCCCAACACTTTGTGAGCCCTCAGAATAGAAAAGCACATTGTAATAATTAGTATCATTCACATATCTGAAGTACCACACAGATATTAATAAATCAGAATCCCTCTTACATTCACATAGGTTCCATCTCATTCTGCTAGCACCTGGGGGAAACTGAGGCATAGAAAGATTAAAATGTTTCAAAGTCAGCTTTTGCTTTCTGGAGAACGTGCAGCATCTGGTTTCAAAGACTTAGAATAGCTGCAGTTTTAAGCTGAAAATATTTTCAAGGAATGTGAATACTCAGGGTTTTAAAGGCATGGCTATTTGGGCACAGAGTTAGACATTCCTTCAAAAAACAGGTGACACCACCCTCCCTGCTCCAACACCATCTCCCCCCCACTTGGGTCATGCCCAACTTCGGAAGAAGAGGCAATATTGGAATTCAAGATTTCTCAACTCTACAATCTATTCAGCCATAAAACCTACTTAAAAAGTCATTAATATCCAGGAATGATACTTTCCAGATCCATTCTTGACGATGCTGTAGCCATCTGCCAAAGCAGAGGAAACTATAAGGACCACAGTGACAGGAGAACACCTCTAGAGGGTGGCCATTGTGAGGCCTTACCAGTCTGAGAGGAGTGGCTGATGATAACTGCAGGAATCATGACAAAAGTCAGAAATTAAACTTCTGAAAAGTTTTCAATAGTACCAGTTGCCACATACTCAGTTTTTCTTAAGCGAGCAACATTACATTTCTCCAGAGCATGAAAAGAAGTCTATGTAATTGCAGGCAGTGAGTGAGTATTGCTCCCCTCCCCTGGTGTGCTGAACCACAGCTGGGTTGGGGAGGGCATGCAGACAGCGAGGAGAGAAGGGGAGGAGAGGAACTCACACTTCCAAGGAGTTTGAAAAAACATTGCTGTGCTCAAATCTAAGGGCTTTTTGGCCTGAATGTTGTTACTGATTATTATCTTGTGGATAGTCTCACTGTAGGATGGGCACCATGAGAGCTCATCATGACAAAGTCTGTAAACTCTAAGTAGCAAATGCAAAAAGAGAAGGGTTTCCTTTGGCTGATGGGAACAAGAGCAGACTTTTTCAAGTTTTTGCTCAGTGCTCAGGTTATACAACCTTTAAGACAATGACAAAACACCACCTCTTATACATTAAGGTCTCAACGAGTTTCAGAACACTCTGAAGTTGCAAAATATCTTCAAATGTATGTTTCTTAAAGCGATTAGAAAGCAGAACTCTAGTTAGCTTTTGTCTGTGTGTTTTGCTGAGGGTATTATTCTAAGAGCATGCAGGAGATGAATGATAAACACTGAAAACCCTGACGCTTCTTTAAATGCCTTGTTTTCATTTTTTAAGAAATATGACAGCAAGAATTAGTAGTGGCTCTTCTATTTCAATAATGGTAGTCATGTTGAAATGACAACAAACATCATTACATTTACATGCACATTTACGGAGACAAAAATTGTCATTACTTATTTTGGTGGAACATTTTATAATTTGCCCTATAAACAAATAAAATCTGTATAAGCTGTTTTTAGCCTTCAGCAGTATGTCAACACAAGCAACTTAGAGCTAGCCTTACTGACACTTACTGGAAAGTATCTCCTTCTGGTTTTAAAACGCTTAAGATTAAAAATATAATATTTATTTTTCCATTTTTGATAATGCAGTGAAAATACTTCTTGATTGTTGGCTACAAATAAAAAGAAGATGCTTGAATGCCCTCAAATGTTACATACTTCAATGAAAATGGGGGGAAAATAAAGACAGATCCATGTGCCTGTTTTGACTTTAATGTTGTAACTAAGTAGGAAATAAAATTTGACAAAAATAAGATGAAAAGTGAGAAAAACATACACCTTCTTTTAGTCCATTTACCACAAAAAATAAACTGAAATGTTTTTCCACCATATTATCTACTTTCTCTGTTCTCACTTCTGTCTTTGTCTATGCTCTAATTGCTGCTATAATCAACTTAAATACTTTGTACTACCCTAGGAAGTCTTATGGTTAAGGCCATAAGTGCTAGAGCACTTTGTACACCTATCTGTTAAGCATCCAATGTAAATGGGAATATTGCACAGGAAAAAGCATTACCTAGCACTGAGCGAGCTGAACTGGCTTTTTTAAGAGCTACTTGTTTGAATATATAATTGAATAATGCCAGAAGACTCAGGGTAGACTGTGGAATAGCAGGAGAGAGCTTCAGGTCTACTGTGGAAGTCTTCAATAACTAATACTAGATTTAAAACAAAGATAAAAGAAGGAGAACAGCTCATTAGGCCACAGGAGACAGCACAGGAGCAAACTTACTTTTACATTTGCTTTTTCATGAGAATTTTTCATGGATGGAGGTCTTGGATTAGCTTTCCAATAGAGAATGTGAGTGTAGAGAACCTAACTTGCTTTAAGATGGAATTTCAGATATTTGTGATCAGAACTGTGTGACACATCTGTGACTGCAAGAAATAGATTTAGTGGTCTAAGTTGCTCAGGATAGTCTTCTCCTAATTTTCTATACTAGGTGGCATCATATAAAAATTAGTGCTGGTCAGATCATTTGATAGAGAGGTAGGTACAAGATGACACAGAATGGAGAAGGGATGATATGGAATGAGAACATATACCTGTCCTTCCATTACAGCTCTCCCATGCTAGCAGGAGCAGATCTCAGCTGATGGTGCCAAAACATCTGTGCACCCCGGCCCAGGGGTTTCAGATTTTTTCTGTTTCTTCTGTTATTTTTCCCCTCTCTTTTACACATCTGCTAACAGTAGAAAGTGATTGCAACAGGAAGGGACTTCATGAACTACAGTGTGTAAAGAGCCTTGCAAGCTCTCTGCTTGAATGTCACCATTTGGATTCTAATCATCATTTAATACATTAGCTGAGTCCATGTCACAACAGAGACAAACTCTGCCCCTGTTTGTGCTGAGCAAAGTCTGAAGGAAATCTATTGACTTCAGCAGAACCATTCTGCATTCACTTCTTTGTGGTTGAGACCAGCATTTTTGCCTGAGAAGAGAACTTGCAGCTCTCTTTAACAGCAAGTCTGTTTTCAGTATTGGTTACATTGGGCCAAATTCTGCTTTTTAAGTAGAGCATTATACACCCAGATTAGCTTCATTGAAGTAAACATAGTCATTCTACATTTATACCCATGCAGTTTACCTGAGGATTTTATTTTCCTGTTTCTTAGGGCCCTTAGTTGACAAGATATCTCTGTAAGAGTACTGAAAATGGAGGACAATATAAACTTTGCTATCAGAGTAAACCAAGGAAATAGTCATGTAATATAAAAAAGTCATGTAAGTGGGACATACATGAGTGCTGAAACTGAATAAGCAGCTGAAAAACAGCTGGACACAAGTCACCTCACATGGGTCAGGGTTACAAAGGACTATGTCATATGACTTGGGTCAGTGTTATTGGTTCCAACCAAACAGTCATATCTTCCCACTTTTTTGAAATTCAAATGTGAACAAAATATATTGCCAACTACAAAGAATCAGTACAAACTAACACAATCCATTAAAGGAGTAGTAACTGCTAACTCCTGCAGCTATTACTATTGCTTCTGGAATTAAAAAGGAAAATAAAATGGAAAAGTTTCACTTTGAGACAAACTACCAGGCTGTTCCCTCATCCCCATTGTAAAGCATGACATAATATTGTATCTCATGGACTTAGCATAGTCTTTTATTCTTTCTCCTTCCCTCAGAGAAAAACACTGTGTGGCAAATGCCATTTGTTGTTAGAAGAGATGTAAGAGTGGAAAAAGGCCTTATGCAGGATGTACCTTTAGGTATCATAACTAAAAGAGAAAACTCTTAACAGAGATCTATGAGGTAAGAAAAGGAAAGCTCCATTTAGTTAACTGAAATGATTGTTGCATATTTGTTGCAGTTTTAAAATACTTTGAACAGTATATGCATAGATTCCAAATATATTTCTGTTAATGAATAGTGAAAATACAGCAAGTAGAGAAATATGTGGTTTGCTTCTCTCTCCTCATTTAGATTAAAATAACATGAATACATTAATTTAGTTTTAGCATTGTTTTCTTCATAAAGGCCTAGCCTCTCTCAAGGTGATACAGGTGATAAGGCAGGCATACACAATAGATTTAGTATCAGTAGGTGAAATAACATGAGGAATAATTAGGCAGAAGCTTTCTTCTCAATCTTGGGGAAGGGTGAGGAAAATCTGAAACTAAAACATATTCTCATCAGGAGAAAAAAAATCATTTAAAAGCTTGTCATAAATGAAAACAATTTACTTGTGCCAGTGTCCTTAAGTGCCACCAACTCTTCTGCTTCTGCTACATTCTCTAATGATATTACTGCATATAGCACATCTCATCTAATCTGTTAGTAAAATCCTAAAGTCACTTATGTCAGTCTCTAATGCAAGCCAAATGAGTCTTCCCCGTAATAAGAAGCTTCGCAGAATTAGTTTTCGTTTTGCAGAAAATTGCCATTGGGGCTGGCACTTTTATCTAAAAATTTCACTCGTGCATAAGCAAAAAACTCATATATTATTTGGTTACATTCCATCAGTATGAGAAATAACATTGTGAGAATTCTATGCATGCTAATGATATATAGAAATCCACCTGCTTTCAGATAAAATGAGTTTAATTTTCTGTTGCCCACTGCCTGGTTGGCCTTTCATAAATTACTTATGCACAGCTATTATTAAAATAGAGGGAAAGCAAATTAGAAAGTCCTCATATCTCTCCACTGGATTTAACCAAGGCAGGGCTGTGACAGCTAGAGTCAGCGTTTTTGAAAAAATTCTGCTCTCTTGAAAAATTTTGCATCTCTATACAATTCTATGCCACTGTTGTAAACGTTCTGACCTGCCTTCTTACCAAATTAACCTAAATCCTTTCTATTTTTCAACATTAATGGAATCCTCTAGAGTCCTGCTGATATATATTAAAATATATTTATTGGTTAATTTGAATTCCAGCATTTTGTACTTCATTTCCCAGTACTTCTGTTATATCTGAACAGCTCGGAGCTTTAGCATTAGAAACTTACAAATTAAGATAAATGCATCTGACAATTATCAGATCAAAACAACTTAACTTTCATTGGAATATATGATTGCAAATTTCCCTTCCTGATGAAAGAGAAAATGAGGACTGTCTGCTTGAAACAGTTAATTGGATTTGAAAGTACTGTACGTTTCAGCAATTGGTGCAGCTTTTGGTTGGTCAATGACTACTTGACCTCTTGGTTTTCTAACAGACAATTGGTTTTCATTTCTTGAGGGTCTTTTAAGTCCATAGTTCATGGTAACTTTAAGTTTAATTTTCTGTTAATGATATTATTTTGCTCTTTTAAGATAAAACTTTCTGGTGATGTGCTGAGCAGCAGCGGCAATCCCATTAGCGCGTGAGGAAGGACACCTCAAATTGCACTCCTTTAATATTGTCTGTATTACCATGCTATTTCTAAATGCCATTTTAAACACTTTGGGGTTGTATTTTATGTGCACTTAAAGCGATAGCTATTCTGGTCCTTGAAAAAAAAAAACAACAACAAAAATAAAAATACCTCAAAAAGGCTTTGTGGTCACCTGCCCAGCCACAGCTCCTTTTGAAGCAGCTGGGTCCTGATTCTAATCAGCTACTGGTCTAATGCCTTCCACATTGGTAGACTGACTCCTGATTAGAAGTGGAGTGGGTTACTTTGGGCCAAGGACATGCCCTACAGGTTTCAGGCTCAATCTCTCTATTTTCAAGCCCATTAAATTTGCATCCATACCATATAATAGTGCATTAAGCCTGTCCACACAGCAGGCAATTTTCTAATGCTAACAACAATTTTGTCCATAGCTGACATCCACAGTGCTTTGCTAAACCCAGGCAATCAATGCTGGCACTGCTAAGAAATCTCTGCAGTTCTTATACTGAAGCAGCTTTCCTAATGAAGCAGTTATTTTGGAGACTTTTTTTCACTGAATTTACATAAAATGCATATTTATTTGTTATCTGTCATAAGTATTCTTTTATTTCATATGGTATTCTCAGGGGGGACTAGAGAAATACAATGCTGGACAGGTTTTTAGCTGTTGTTTCCCACTAGAGATTGAAAATTTAACAGCTACCTGCCACCAAGGGAGGCTGTCCTGCTCTTCCTCCACCTCCACTGCACCAGCTCCCACAGCAGGCAGTTCACAGAAGTAAACCAGAAGAGAACAATCCACTTTTTTTTGGTAAGGTTAGTTTTATGATATATGAGCTTCCTTAACTGGTTTAGCAGGGAACTGACTAAAAGCCAAAGTGAGGTAATAGAAGCAGAGAGAGCATATACCTGGCAAAGGGAAGGTAGAGCAGACAGCTCTGTTAGGCAGCAGGCAGATATTAGATTGACTTAGGTATGGTGTGAAACCAGTTTCCCTGGCTCTCCTCAGCAAATTTAAATTCCAGTGAAGAACATGTGGTTTCTCAATGAGGTATTTCAAATGTCCATCCATGAAAGAAAGCTCTGGATAGATAGGACAATGAAAAATTACCAGTAGGTGCAAAACTAGACATAGATTGAAAACAAATGGTGGAGCTCTGAAAAATCTGCTGGAACCAATGCTAGAAGTCTGGGTTCTTTATAAAGAAGTTGAGTAAAGAAAAAGACAATCAGCTGAATAGTTTGTTTATATAAATTTGGGTTCTGGTCTTAGTTTCATCTGAACACAGAGTAGGAGGTGTTCATAATTGCATTCTCTCTATGGCAGGTAGCACAGAAAGTAGTGCCACAGCTCGGATGGTTTTCTGGACCTGGCAAGCTTGCCCTCTGGTGATGTAATCCTCTGGACCAGCATTCAAGATCTTGCACTGAATTTTAAGCCATAGTTACGCATGGTCACCAGAAGTACTGTTTATGGACACTTAGAGTGCATCTACTGTTGTGAGCAGAGAAAAAGAAATGTGACCATTTAAACTTTACCCTTATCAGTAACTTTTGCCTCACTCAGGGTAATCGTGAGAAAAGCCAGCCAGAATCCTTGGGACTGGGATCTCAGAGAACAACCTCTGATCACATCACAGAAACTCATGTGTTTATCATCCCTAAAGTAATCCAGAAGTTTTTGATTCTTAAGAGTGCTTCCTGATGCTCAGTAGTGGTTGCTAATGTGGAGACTGGTTCTGTCTCTGTATGTAGCTCTATAAAAATGGGTAAGTCAAACATATCCTGTGCAAGGTATCTTATGAATCATAAGAAGGTTTTACTTGGATGGAATATGCAATGCAAACAAAAAAAAATTGCCTAAAATGTTTCTAGAATTCCTTCATCCACAGAAATCCAAACATTACTGTACACTATACAAATGTAGGAATCTCAGGAGGAGTCCAATACCTTTCTAATATAGAACATCCTCAAATTCCTTTCCTTATTAATGTTAGAACATACTCATTTTCTCTCGTCTTACAGGTCTGTTATCTGATCAAGAGGACAGGTGGCTAACTGCTTAAACATCAGTTTTTACTGGTGTTCAAAATAAAAAACATTTAAAAACTCATTATTCAGCTTATCCAATATCTTTCATTGTTTTAGATATAAATATTGTTAATAGTTACAAGTATGGTTAAATTTGTCTCTGATTTGAAGACTTTTAGACTGTACTTCTTTCAGTGTCTCCACTGATAAAACTTTGCATCTATCTCCTTCTATCCTTCAATGACAATTTCAATTATCACAAATTCATGTGAATCCAGGAATGTTCTTGAATGGACAGCATATGTTGCAAAATTTGTGCTAAAATTGTAAAAAATTAGCAGGCAGCGTGTACTACCGGGTTTCGCCCAAAAATTTGCATGTTTTATGGTTGTGTGCTTGAATAAATTCAAGTGCAATATACTAAACCTTACAGAATCACTTTTATCCACAATATCAGATTATTCCCTGCAGTTTCCTATCCTGACAGCTCAGGGTGTGTAAATCACACCATACCTTTTGACATAACTCTTACCTTACACAGTCAAGGCTTAAAGCAGTTCAACTTAATGAAACACATATAATGCAAAGGCTTTAGACACAGTGACAGAGATCACTTGTAATGAACTATTGTAATTTATGGCTTATATTAGGGGTGCTAATAGGAATTCTGGTGAGGATCCCACTATGATAGATGTTAGACAAACAGAAGCTTTTAATCTAAATAATACAAGATGCAGACATATCTATGAGTGTAACACAGAATACTACATAAACAGCTTCTGAGAAATCCATAGACTGAAATACATTCTCCTAAAACAAGGAGAGATGATTTTTCACAGTAATGACCAACTGTATTAAAAAAACAAAACTACTTTGTTTCCAAATTGTTCTTGAACACAACAAAGTATTCACTTCAATTGACTTAACCAGATGCAACAGACACTGAGTGAAAGCTTGTCATGATTCAAAAACTGCTCAGAGCATAGCACCAAACACTATGACTTCTTTCTATACCCTCTCAAGTACAGAATGTCCTGTGCACTAGTAGAGGACATCCTATACTATAAGACTGTTGAAATGCTGTAATTAAAGGTCTGTCAGAGTTTCCATTAATCCCTGATTTTCAGGGTTTAATTAATAATAACAGTGAAAATTAATGTGAGTAGAATTAAAGCCACTGTCATAGCTCCACTGCATATTAATTCCTGATTTGAAGTCTCTACAACATGTGGGACTGATCCAGTGTCCTTTCTTCAGGCAAAACTCCTATTACAGGGGAAAGCTCTTTCAATGTAAAATTCCTCATTGAAGACAGTGGATATTTGTCTGAATACAGAAAGTGTGATCAGGCTCTGAAACACCTACAGCACTTATATGATAAGTTAAATGAACATTTCAGAAAGTCAACAATTACTGAATTGCATAAAGTTTTGGAAGAAATGTGCTTAAGTGCACTTCAAACTCATACAGCCTAAAAGCAATGAACATATGAACATTCACAACTCCTCAGTCAATTCCTTCCCATAAATTGACTCAAGATAAGTTTATCCATCTTTGCTGTATCTTTGAAATATTAGTATTCTTAACACCTTCTAATTTTTTCTAAGTAAGAACTAAGGGGTTGGCCCCATAAGGGAAGATGGAGAACATATGTAAGTATTGGGAAATGGGCTTTCCCTGGAAGCATGAGAGCAAGTCAGATGTTCTGTTACTGAAACAAAGGCTACTGGCATTTTGGATGTGAATGCAAATTATTTGGAACACAGAACATTTCATAAGATTATTCTCTGAAAATAAGCACTGGTATCTCACCATACAACACAAAGAAATTTAATCTTTTACATAAAAGGATCAAATAAAACTACCTCACTGTGGAAGTCTGGAGAGGAACCTGGCAGAAGTAAATAGTATTACATCTGAAAAATGTGAAAGCATGAAATTTTCTCAACACTGCTGTGAGAAACAGAGGCAGAAATATCAGACATATGCAAAACACTACAGTGAAGGGTGGAGATAATACAGTCAGAAATTGTTAAAAATATTAAGAATATTTTGTTTCACATAAAAGCACCTATTATAAAGTAATTGTATATAAAGTAATATAATATATAAAGTAATTTTGGTCCAGTTTCTAAACTAAAAGGTAGCATTATTTTCTCTTACATTAAAAACCTATGTTGTAAACCTATATCACACACTTCAGAGGTTAATAGAGAAAAAGGGTTCAATACCATTTGCTGCTAAGTAGGTCAAGGAAGTTCACAAGTAAAAAAAAATCCATGTTATAAAGAAAAGTGAGTATTGATATGGTTAACAAAACCTATGTTGTTTCACTACTGAAAAACAAAGGCCACTAGATTAAAAATTCACCTTATATCATTTATGATCATTAATAAACTGAAAGGAAATAGCAAAGAATATGGTCTGTTTTCAGTAAAGCTGGATATATTTGCTGCACAACAGAAAAAGCATGGCAGAAAAAGCATGCTGCTTCTATTGTGATCTTGTATCAGTAGTGTCTCGAGATCTAAATGAGGTGATCCACTGTGGTTGACACTGAGCAATTCACTAAAAAAGACAATCTTTGATCTGGAGAGCTTAAAAACTAAACAGATAATATGGAGGAAGTGTTGGGGGAAAAGAGCATTATCATAGCTTTGTCAATCTAGAATCAAGGCTATAGTTCCAGAGCAACCTAAACCAGAAAGGTAACTGCCAGGCCATACCTCTGTTCTCCACTCTCCACGTGCTTCCAAGGCCACTTGCTGAGCTGTTCTATTTCACTCTTCCAGCATAAACCATCCCTTCAAAGCTAAGCATGTTTTTACCAGACTAAAGGTACTGACATAGATCAATAAAGGAATCGACAAATACCTGAGGCAGCAAGGGACACAAATATGTGGCTAGGTGGGAGAGGATGGAGGTGAAGGACTCCTGCTTTGGGATAAGTCAGATTTTGAGATGAAGTCATTCATCCAAATTCACTTAGAAATTCTATGGCATGCATCATTTAATTTTTCTGTTATGAAAATAAGCAGCTATAAAAAGATCCTCAGTAAGTGTAGGATGGACATTTCCAGACGTTTTTTAATCCCTAGGGCACCAAAATTTTGCATCAGCCATCCTGTGAGGTTAGCAAGAGCAAAAATCATAAGGAGATTTTAGATGGAGCTTTGCATTATATAAGATGGTTGACAGAGATGATGAAGGGTTACGACTGGAAAAATTGAAAGTGTCCTTTCAATTCTGTGCATTTTGAAATGGCTCCACTAATTCATAACTAAGAGAAGCTGGAAAAAGCTCCTTCAAGTACTCTGTATTGGAGGAAGTGAAATCAAATGAATGCTTATGCTAAAATCAGGAAAAAGATATTAATCTAATTCTGCAAGCCTTAGGAGCCAAGAATAGTACTTGTTACAATTTACTAACATCACTATAAACCAGTACACAAGGACAGTTAGACTCTTGAGATAGAATAATTTTGATGAATCAAAACAGAGTAATTGATACTATTGATCTGGGTTGTACCTCGACCTGCTTCCATAGTCCTTTAGAGATTAAAGAATTAAGAACCAAAACCAGAACTTTCCATGGGGACAAATTTGCTGTAATCCACGTCATGAGAAACCAAGGAATCTCTCAACCAAAATGGATAAAGCTAATAACTGTTTGTGTGTATCTATTGCTGAGCTATGAGCTCTTGTGTTAGGTTTAAGCTAAGCATCACACTGTCCACTTTCTTGTATTCTTTAGGGCTGAAGCCACATGGCAAACATCTGGCGATCAAAGCAAAATCATGAACTGGATCATTTCTATTTGGACTTTACTTTTTGGTCCCGCTTATTCCTGCAGCTGGAACATTTCCTTCCAGCAGTTATATACCACAAATTCATGAGAAACTTCGAAGGGGCTTAGTGTTAGAGTCTTTTACTTTCGAATCAGTAGACCTTGAATCAGTGACATCGCTACTAAACGTAAACAGGTATAATGGAAATCTTACAAAGCAAAACCATTTGTATGGAATACCAAAACCAGCACAAGGTCCTCTTTCCATAAAAGCACAAATCACATTTAGAGTAAGGCCAGACAGAAAAGCAAGATTACTTTGTGATGATTTGCTGCAAAGTTCACTACGCTATTTGCTTGATAATGCATTTCAGTTATATTGTCATGTACTTCAGGCTCCATCAGCAGGAGGGCCGCACTACACACACCAAATTATTTTAGCACATTGGAGCAAAGGTGAAAGTAGGAAAAAGAGCACACATTATTATTTGACTTTCTGCAAGTAAATTCATAAAAATACTATTGTACTATAAACTAAATTCATGTTTCTAATGTGTATTAAATACGAAATCAGAACTCCTTCACTGGATTTCAAGGTCTTAACTTTCATACTTCTATACTCATTTTTGGTTTTATTTTACTTCTGTCCTAGCAGACAAAATACCATATGCTTGGGGGTTGTTTTGGCTTTGTTTGGGGGGTTTGTTTTGTTTGGTTTTTTTTGTTGTTGGTGGTTTTTTTAGAATAACCAGGAAGAGAGAAGACTTTTTGAAATGAAGTTTGAGAAAGCATCTTGTTCTGTCTAACCACAAATTCCAGAAAAGAGAAGGAAGAAAAGATGGAGGGTGCTGCTGGAAAAATGAGCATGGATTCAGGTATATGAAATAATGGCTAATTCTCTGGCAAGATTTTGCTTTGCTAAATACATTTCCACTGTGAAGGGAAGAAATNCAAGGGATTTTCAGACTGTGCCTGAGGGAAGAAAGTAGTTTCTGGTATTTTGCACTTGTAACAAGTGGAATATTTTTGGCTTGCATTATTTACAGTCTTATCTACATTAGTAAGAAATAAAAGACAAACAGCACCTTCTGTTGCCTCTCAAGTCATACTTCATTTTGCTCTCAAGACTAGCAATGCTATCCATGCAAGCATGGCTTCAAGCACACCCAGGGAGAGCCTTATGACCAAACACATGCAGTGCCATCATGTGCTGGAAGACCTTCCAAACCAGACACACACTCATTGTCCACAGGCACTCCAGGTGGCAGTTAGTGTAGGCAGGAGATAAAAAGCTCAGGAAGCACATCACACTCATGGCTGCCCCAAGGATGCTTTTCAAGAGCTGTATACACTAACAGCAACTTGTTGAGTAGATACAAGCAGTCTTCTCCCAGCTTTTGTAAATATATAGAATGTATAGCCCCAGTTGTAAGTAAATAAAGGAGCTATTGGTCAGGTCAGGTTGCAGAAGCTGTAGCACACAATAGAAGATAGCAAGATCTTGTGGCTCAAATTCCCATGTGATATAAAAGTTACAGAACCACACAGCTCTCAGTCTCTCTCCTCTTACATTTAGACTCTGGCTGCTTCTGCTCACACAGTCACTTTTCTCAAGTCCATGGCTATATGCTTTTGAAATAGCAGGAGCAACTAATATGGAGGCAGAGAAGAGTTGCTTTTACCACAGGCCTTGTGAAGAACTTGCTGGGAATTCTTCAAGAAAACTTTTTCTCAGAACTAGAACTTTTCACAGGAGTTTATCAATTTTAGTGAAACTTTCAGAGGGAAAAGTATCACAAGTCAAAGACAGGATTTCTGATAAGGGTAAGAAAGAGATGCCTGACCAACACCCCAGGATACTAACCTGGGATGTCAGAGACAAGCATTCAAGTAAACCTGAAACAGTGCTTGTAAAGTTGTAAATATAACACTTATTAGAACACCTGCATTTTCTATATTGTTGCAATACAGAAGCTGCTTGTGTGCATGAGACTCCTGGATGTTAACTCCAGTTACAACCTTTACAACTCTGACACCATTTGTAAAGAGCCATCATTCCTCAGAAAGCTGGAAGCATGGTGCCAGTTGAATTCCAGCATGCCTAGAAACCTCATTCTTAGGAAAGATGTAAATAGGAGCTTATAAGCATAGAAAAGCAACAACTGGAAAGCTGCCTAAGGGCTGTAAAAGTGCTCTTGCAACATCCATTTGACAATGAAGTTACTCCAATGAGTTCAGTGAACTTATCCTTACTTTACACAGAAGTCACAGAAAATTGAAACTGCTTAAACGGTAAAAACCTGCCTTGTACATTTTATCATGCAAATAAAACTAAAAAACCCATGGAAATGGTCCAAAGAACTTTCTCCGCATGTGGCTTTAAGTCATTTAAGTCACTTAGTGAGATGGGATAATGGCCATTATTTTTCACTTGGCCAGTTCATATTGTGACTCTAGGAGAAAGACAGTCTGTTGTCTGTTAAGTTTTTGTCTGCAGGGTTTAATTTTTCACCACACTGCTCTTGTCCTCCCTCCATTGTGTCAGGAGTACATTAGGTGTTGGAAGGGCAACAAGAGACTCAACCAGTGGGTGGGGAGGCTGGAGAAAGGGGACTGAATTATAGGCAGTCTGCAGAGATTGCCTGAAAGGCTGTGCTGTTTCTCTTTATGGCTGATACCTATCTATGTCCTCATGCCATATTACATGGAAGGGATTAGAAATAGGATTTCTCATATTTCAGCTGACATGTCAGGAGAGATCATTTCATGCAACTGTCTATGTTGCAACCTAAATTCAAATATTCTACCTTTTAAAGGGATTGTATATTTTTCATTAGTGCTTCTAGGCTCAGAACCTTATTCTGCAATGACTACTACTGCAATGAAATGCACTTCAAAGAGTCTAAATCACAGGTGATGTTTTGTATCTGTACTCACTCCACAGTGACATAAATGACCACATGAAATGGGAGTGTTAAAATGTGTGTCAGAGTTTGTAAAACTTGGCAAGTTCTTTTGTAAATCAAAAAGTTTTGGTTTTGTTTGGTTTGGGTCTCTTTGGGCTTGTTTGTTTGTGGGTTTTGGTTGTTTCATTTGCTTGTTTTTTTAAATCAAGGCCAAGAAAATAAACAAAGTTACAGAAAAATATGTCAACTTAACTATAAATGCATGGTATCAAGGTCACTGACTGTAAATACAAATAATACTGCTGCACATAAATCTTAAACAGCTTACTGCAACTACTAATATAACATTACAGTATTTACAAGATTAATCTTTTTAAAGAAAATTATAGAATCATAATATTAAACAAGATTATGCTATGTCCTAGATAGCATTTTACTCTATATACAGTAGTAAGGTGACAGCAAGTATGCATTTTAGAGATACCAAGTAACTATTGTATGAAGATGGTAACACTGTGTGCCAAATACTAAGCACAGCAACAAGTCTTAGGACCTTCTGATCTCCCCATAAGAAAATATGTTGTTAAACTTCTGATAGCCTTGTATATCTGATGGGAAATGTATCATTTCTCATGTCTCCATAGAAATATGCATTGAGTATTCCAACTGTAATATAGAGATGCAAGATTTTCTAACTGTTGGCTGTTGAGGATATAGAAATTCCAGAAATACTACACTGCAAAAAGAGTCCTTGGATCCTTGTGACAGAATGAAGGCAGATTTGCTAGGTAGTATGCATTGCTAGCATTCTTGTAATGGTGCTTGCCATGTTGAATTCATGCAATCCACAGTCTGCACCAGATAAAACTTAGCATAGCTCTATTGGTTTAGATGAGCTATGTGCTAAGGATCTGATTCAATGTTTCTAAAGTTTGCCCAGCAAGAGAAACAAAACTCCCAGTGAAGGTGAGCAACAACACCATAAGAATCCACTCAGAAGTTAAAACCAATAGATACCCTTCTTCTGGAGCACTGAATAGTGATAAAAATGCTAAGTAGAAAGTTTTTCTTGCTAAAAGTTCTAGGCAGTAAATAAAACCAAGCTCCCTTTCCCTTCCAAACATCTAAAACCATTTGATTTATGCTAGTATGTAGCATGGCCATGCAATGACATTGCATAACAGAAAAAATACACTGAAGAGAGAGCCAGTTTGGGCCTGCAATTAAATACCTGCCTATAACTTAGAATATTTTGGTCAGGCACATAACCTCTATCTCTTTATGTTGCACTGTGTGTAACTTCTACTTTCACTAGAAAGAAACACTATCTATTTCACCTTAAGTAGATACTGTTTGCAATAAAGGGACCAGGCACATGGTCCCTTTTATGACATACAACAAAAGACCTTGGTTCTCTGAAGGACATTCCTGTTACTCTGTCTTCTGCAGCTCCCCAAGCAAAAGCTGTTGCCTGGACAACTTTGGGGCACTCTCTGGCTCCAGGTACGGCAGTAGGAGGAAGGCCAATTTACTTCCAAAACAAGCAAGACAATTAATAATCTTTTGAGAGACAAAGGATTTTATAATCAGAAGAATTCAAGTGTTGAGGATTCAGAGTCACAAGTGGGGAACAGAAGAAATTGCAATTACTTGAGAGTTCAGCAAAATACTGGAAATGGCTATGGCTGAGGTCAGACCAAGGTTTTCTCCTTGATCAGCTTCCTATAACTGTAAGGCCACTGGCCTCCCATGGCATTGCCCTTGCTTTACCATTACATTGTTTATGAAGAAACTGATAAAATAAAGCAATTGATAAATTGTTTTATTTTTAAAATAAAAAAAATTTAAAATGATATATATTGTATTGGGTCTGGCTGAGATATAAATATAAATTATCCATTTGCAATTTCCACTACTTTTGCATATGTTTGATAAGTACGACTAACTTCTTTTGTCTTGAATTTTGTGCCCCATTTTTCTTTTCTGAGTGTAACTCTTCTTCAAGTAAGTGCCTATCTGAAGTGAAAAATATAACACAAGAAAACTGCTGTTCAAGAAACAGATCACAGTAGCTGCATTCCACTAGAAGGAAGAGTAGAGATGCTATTTTTATGTTACACAGAGAAAACTATAAGCATGCTGCCTTGAAGCTCTGCTTTTTTCTATATCCTATAACTGAGCTGGGATCTACTCAGCTATAGAATATTCAGCTGTGGGGTCACTGTATCAAAAACCTCACCACAATCATGAGAAAAATCACATTCATTGAAAGACAAAGTTGTATGCAGAAAGGCAGATATGTTCTTGTAATCTTTAAATTCTTCATTACCTTAAGCATGTGTCATGGCTTTTGGCATTTCTGCCTTATCAAACCTTCTCCTCATTTAAGGATTAGTCAAAGCACAAGCTATCTGCATTGCTAGTAGATATCTAATGATAACAGGTAATGTGTCCTCTTCACCAAAATTATTTTGGAAAATATCTATTAGTAATTAGAGCTGGATTTTCAGGGTCAAGAGAAGCTAAAAGTACAGAAGCTACTCACAATTTCATGATGCCAATAGAATCTGTTATAAAAAGCAACATACTCTGTATTCCAAAGAAACTGCAGTATATCATAGACAAGTCTGCCAACTAACCCCACTGAAGATCTAGCATGCATTTTAATTTTTTGTTGTATTTTATTCAAGGAAAGGATAGATAAAGGCTACTGTAGTACCACTTCTGCTAGCAGTTGAATTTAACACGCAATCCGCTATGGTCAGACTTCAGGATACACCAACCTGCTAGTCAAACAACAGCATTTCTATTTTAAGTTAAACAGAAGGGGATTAGGGTAAGAAAACTCCCTCTATTGGCCACTTACATTGTTTATTACATAAAAGGTAATTGCTTAGAGAAGATTCCATCTCATTTTGCTGCAGAAAATGTCTTGGTTTGCTGTTAACCCTTCTCCCATTACATTCTAGCCACACATGTAACACAGCTCATAGAAGCATAGAGAGCCTTCTGCATGATTGAGGGCAAGAACTTTGTAATGCACTACCTTTATCTGTCATATTTTGGTCTACAGCAGTAAATTTTGTATGCTTCTACTGACTGCTCCCTGGAAATATGGTAAAGATGTGGCCTTTTATACAAAGATAAGGTACACAGAAACGATATCCAGAGAAAATATGGTTATAGAAAAGAACAGGCTCAAACAACAATGGACAGCTCAGAGTCGAATCCAAAAGCATTAGAAGATTTCAGGCTGTGTTAGTAGAGTACAAATCCATCTTGGATCAAATTATTCACCCATTTACTGTGGTCCCTTGCTTGGCCTGGCAATTAGTTCAACTGCGGAATGCTACTTACAAGTACATTCACAATCCCTCCATATTTTATACAGCAGGAATAGACTTTAAAAAGGAAGAACTGGATACAGGCTACCCTACATAAACAAAACAGCCATTACCTTCATATAAATGCTAAAGCTAAATAGGAAAACAAAACGCAACAAAAAATTCTCATCTCCTACTTTGTACTGCAGGTAATGTAAGGCAAGTGGCTTAACCTCTTTGTGCCTCTGTTTTGTCATCTTTAAGACAAGGATCATGCTACTGCCCTTATGGGACTCACTGCCTATTTTTGGATCTGATAGGGTCATGAATTCTCCTGGTAATTCTATGTACTCTTGTAAGACAATGCTCTCTTGCTAGCCCTTGGAAAAAACTGATCTGCCACACAAAAAGTTCTGTTAGCAAAACTCACTGAGGCAAAACAATATTCAGAACAGGGAAAACCCAAATCTGATCTGTAACACGCTCTTGAGGAACTCACCTGAGCAGACTGAAGGCAGAAATTGATGTCATTGCAGAAAGAGATTTTCCCATTCTGTTAAAGAAACAAACAGAAGGAAAATGCTATTTTTAGGATTATGATTTGAAATGCCTGTTAGAAAAATTATGACAAGCAAAAGTATATTTTACCCTCTTTTTTTCCATCGGTTCCAATTCATCATTGCATGACACGATTTTTACAACAACTTACAGTAAAATATTGCAATTAGTTTAATCCTGTAGAGATGTGAGCTACTTTGTACATGCATAAATAAAACTGCTTTATGTTAAGCAATGAGTCTCAGTCTCTTCTCCAAAATTGTTTCAAGTAATTTTTTGGTTATAATCATCAACTCCTCAGAAGGTAATTATTCTATGTGGCAATTTTCCAGTAAATATTCCCTTCCTGTCAGATGGGTTTTAAATAGAAAGATCATTTTGGTTAATAATTTCTATGAGTTTATCTCCCTCTCCCCTACAAACTTAAAAGTTCAAGTTAGCACATGATATCTTAAGGGAAAGGAACAGATTTTTCTTCTAATGTTTTAGAAATGTACTATAACCTTGACCTGTACAAATAACTTCTAGAGGCAAAAGTGCAGTTTGGTTTCTCAGAGTAAGTCCTTGGCTTTACTCCCAAATTCCTCAGAAGGTTGCTACTCACAGCATCAAACAAAAGGGTGGTTTTTCACAAGTTTTCTGCTTCAGTCTGTAGGATTTGCTCATCTAAAGCACAGTGTTGCTTTTTCTTTTGCATTTGCCTGCTTCCACTCAGTGTAAGCAGGTCTTCAGTTATCTTTCAGCTGACAAGTGTCAATGATAATAACAATACATTTTTATTTCTAGAACACTCAAATCTAAAGGCAAGTTAGCTCTGCACACGTATGCATGCACACACAAATGTAAGTAATAGCTGAACATTTCCAGAGGACAACAAGTCCTTTTGGAATAGTAATGAATAGAGAAATCATCTTGTGCCCTGCATGAGATAGGTGCATTTCAAGATTTTCCTGTATAGCTTCCATGAAAATTGGCCCCTAAGCAAGGGTGTGAGTCATTGATGAATACAGCTCTAAGGCTTCACGCTGTGCAGCAAGAGCTGTAAAAGGCATTAGAGGAACACAGGGGAGGAGGAGGAGAGAGAGAGGGGGTTAGAAGGTTATTAAATAAAACCTAGTAATGGTTTTACATGAACATTTTCTGAACAGTGTTTTGAAAACGTACATCCTAGCCCACTGGGCACCATTCAGACTGCTGGCTCCAGTGCCCTCTGTTGGCTGATACTCAAAGGGGCTGCACAGACCCTTCACCACTGACATGAAATAAGCTTTTGTCTCTCCTTAAAGGGATTTGTTGTTACAGCTACCCCAGCAGTCTCTTACTGAAAACTCAGGTTGTACAAGTAAATATACCCTATGTTGGTGTGGCTTATAGCAATTTTTCAAATGAATATTGCAGCAAAAAGATGGTTTTTTCCCTTCTGCACCCATATCCACTACACATAAGCCCATGCCCACAGCACTGCACCAGCAGAAGTCACAGCCTTTACCAGCACAACTATGCAAAAAGTACAGAATGGCCCAAAGAGAACCTACTGGTGACAAATTTAAACTTCCTCATTCTTCAGAGGTATTTGGTTTTGGCTCATATTTGTCTTTTCTTTTTATAAGACCAATGTATTAAAACTGGTATCAATTTATACCATTCACTAGTTAGCAATAGACTATATGTAACTGATAATACATCAGACCTGGATTATGAGCAATTTCCCTTTTATGCAACCGTGTTTCTCCTACTTAAGCCAGGAGATCCAGGTTTCAATAAAGACATCAGATTTTAGTCAATACCTGACTCCTTATCATGCCAGATTCTCCATCCTTCAGACCTCCTGCATGTTCTGAACTCATACTTGTGCAGTCCCCTCAGACACTCTTCCCATTTTTGCTTCTTCCATTGTGTTAGCAGTCTTACTGCACCCATCTGAAAGAAAATACACAATGCATCCCATTACATCCCATTATCAAACACCCTGCCACTTACAAAGGAAAAGGATCACATGGGAAATTTATCATAAACAGTGATTAAATGACACTAACTAGCTACACTGGCTTAGTTATAAGCAATCTAATAAATGAGTCTTTTTAGTAGACAGCTTAGAGGTAGAGTCAGGAAAAAATGTTTTTCTGTATTTTAGATAACATAAGTATCACTTGTTAGAAAACAAATCATAATTGAAATCTTTATTTTCACACAGATAACCATTTAAGGACCCTGGGCATACAAACAACAACAACAAAAATTATTAACTTTTTTTTAAACAATAAAATACAAGCTGTAAGTTTTTTAAGGGCCAGAAGCAGTAGTTTCACATTTCTGTAATTTGAACAAATGGGCACACTCATCTACATAATTGAAAATTCAATCCAGAAGAAATGTTAACAGAGGAAAACAGTTTGCCATGTTACAATTACTTTTGTTTCTCTAGCAGCTTTAAAAACAAGACAAATAATTTAGAAAAAACCCTTTTTGTGTATATATATTTAAGGATAGGAATTCTGTTTTCCCATTTAACTGAGGAGTTGATAACTGCTGTCCTTAAAAAAACTCACATACAAAACAAAACGAAAAAAAACCCACAACAAAACCCCCTGCAAAACACAGACATGCAGCACCATCTGCTGGGTTAGCTCATCTGTCAAACATCAGTGCATTCCACAGAGTATATCACCACAGGCAGAAGCAGGGAAAAGTCACACGAACAAAAGCATATCGTGGAGATTTGTTTAGTCAGGATCAGGCAAGAGAAATCAAGGAGTGTGGAATTTCCATGAAAATTGTGAAATAATACTCTTTACTCATATAACACTTCATACTTTTCAAGCACTATGTATAAATACCATATTCACAAAACCAGGTGAACAGAACACTTGTGATTACAAACATTCAAGACTTCATTATGTGTGTGAACTAAGTGCAATGAAGATGGATTTAATTTAGTTTCTTGCATGTATGTGGTTTGGTACCTGTTTATAAATTACCATTTTTTAACTGGATACCTGTCTTAGTGACTAGGACTGACTGTTCACCTGATAACAACTATCCAATCATTCACTTGCTTCTTCTTGGGCACTATATGGTCTCATGTGTTATTTAACAAGCAAGCTCTGCTTGGATAACACAAGATTACCAGGTGCTCATCACTGCAGTGCCAGCTGGCCTTACAGATGTTAATTTAAAATCCCTGCAAGGTGAGCTGCATTAATTTTCACATACAGTGAGTAAAAGGAGGTTCTTATTCTAGGTAGGGAAGGAAGGGGCCCCTGATATGTATAGAGTGATGTGTCATTGTAGTCTCTGCTGTCTTTCTAGTAGCTTGTAGTGTCTTTGGAATTCAACCTTTTCATTCAATCAGGTCACCTAACTGCACTCTGCAATACATAGCCCTTGGCATGCTACCCTTCAGAGGGTCAAAAAGCACAGTACTTAGCAGGCAGCCCTTTCACCTGACACCTTGCAATTATCACACCAATGCATCACCTCTGCACTGATCCCTTTGTGTTTATCCCCATTTCTGATATAGTGCAGAGAGCTGCTGGTCCAAAGAATTCATTTGGAAAAGCCAGCTGTCTTCACATGTCAATCTTCTAGAAATCTCCCTCACATACACTAGAATCAAGAATACAGGTATCTTAAGAAGCCTGATAATTCTGCCTAGAGAAATTTTCCTTCTTATTATTGGCCATATATCTCAGCTATCCTTTATCTTCCTGTACATGACCATCTTTTTCTTGTCCACACTGGTAGTGTAGGGCAAACCATTCCACATTCCTCTGGAAGACACTAACTGTACTCCTCTGCACATCATACTCAGCATCAAATAGACATCATCACTGAGCTGCAGACTGTAAAAGCATACAGCAAGGAGACCAAAAGAGAGAATTTTAGCCATCACAACTTCATACATCCCAGAGGGCAAACTGGAAGGTGACAGAAGGTGCTTGATGCCATTACTATCTTGAGCTACTACGTTTTCCTGCTGTTTACAAGGACTGGCAAGCTTGCTTCTTCCAAAATATTATTCAGCACATCTTGGAACCATCCATAGCCCACCATGCCATGTAAGACAATAGAGACAGAAAAACATCTTCTCATGACCTCTGTATTTGTTTCACAGGTAACTTAAGGCACTGAACCCTGTCCCATTCCTTTGTTTTTAAGAAACTGAGTTGTCTTATCCTACTGTTCTTCCTTTTTCTTTCAATAATTATAACTCAAGACTTTTCTCAGGTGGGGATGCTCAGTGAAGTGACCAACAATCAAAGACCAGCAATGATCTGCACAATATTGCAAGTTGCCATTTTGGTGCATCCTATCAGGCCTGACTTTCACTGCTCTTCAGCAATCTTTTCATCTTTGAACCTATTATTTCATAACATATGCAGATACCTAGCAAAATCAATGTCTCCAGCTACAGCCAGTGCTGCTACTATGCCACTGTCCCATGTTTTATAATAAACCTCACTACAAACTTCTAGCTCCTCCAAGCCACCTCCCAACCAGTTGTCAGTGCTCCTTGCTGTTTTGCTCAGGCACTTAATGATATTTGATTAATTCCTTTAATGTCTTTTCATCTGTCATCCCTTTGAAGGCAATATTCATCCAACCTTTTCATGCTCCCTTTTCCTGAGTGTGAAGCTATAACCTTCTTGCTGGAGTCTTAGTAGACACTTCTTTCTCACCAATTCCTTTCTCTTTTTTTGAGAGTAGACTTTGTGCTGATGCAGAAACTTGGCTGCTCAAATATTTCAGCCAGACAATACAGCAAGTAGTCAGCAGTAGGAGGTTTCTGCAGCAAGCCTGTGCTTCCTTCCAAGACTTGAATGCCCTTCTCATGATGGAACTCAGTGGCACAGGATGATTTACCTGGTCTAACAGAAAATATCCTTGCCCAGGGCAGAGGGGTTGGAAGTAAATAGTTTTTAAGTTTCCTTCCAACCCAACCCATTCTGTGGTTCTATGATTAATTCTATTTGCAGCCAAGAAGTACAGATGGGTTCAAAAATGTAATAGCCAAGTTCATAAGGGATATGGCATTAGTGCTCACCTCACAGTCACCTGAATGCAATTTCTGGCTCAGGACACCCACTCGTTGGTTGTTAGAAGGTAACACCAGAGGCCTGTTCAGAAACAGGACATGTACCATACCTCCTCCTAAAATCTCCTGTTAGGTGTTAGCAGCAGCTGAGCTACCCTGGCAGGTTTGATGCAGCTGTGAGCAGAGGCCACCGAGTCTGAGGAGCCTCTGGGGTACTGCCAGCCTCGTGTCAGCCAAAGGCACTCAGCCCAACGCCTTCCACTTCTGGATGGCTACAAGCGGCTGCTGGCAAGCTCATCGCCCCCAGGCAGCTCGGGCAACCCGCTAATAACAACAGCCCTTCTTACGAGCTGGAGTAGGCACTTACACCAGACATTTCCAAATTCGGTGCCTCCAGATCAGCCCTAGGTGCGGCTGCTCCCAGAGGACGAGGCCGCAAACGTGCTGGGCGGGACAGGGCGGAACGGGAGAATGTTACCGCCTCGGCGGCTTACCGTTTGGTCGGTCGCTGGGGAGTCGCTGTTGCTACGGGTCCCAGTAGCACCAGGCTCGGCCTGGCATTTGGCTGCCGCCGTAATGGAGAACGTTAGCAGGGGCTTCATCGGCGAGGTCCTGAGTGCCATCAACTGGGACCACGGCTGCATCGTCCCCAAGGCCAGCAAGGAGAATGAGGCGCTGGAGAAAGAAGTGAGCGGCGGGGCGGCGGCCGGGGAGGGAGAGGAATCAGCCTCCCGTAAGCAGCACTGGAGGGCTCCCCTCGAAGGGCTGCCACCGCCCAGGCCGCGGAGCTACCCCACCGGCCCCTTGGCTTTGAGCGGGGCGCCGGTGCCCGCGTCCGGCCCCTGCCCGCCAGCCTCTGGATCCTTCCCCGCCGCGGCTGGGCTGGCGTGTCCACGCCGGGGGCGGTGTAGAGAGGGAGGAAAAGCCCCCGAATTCCGCAGAGGTGCAGAGAGAAACGGGGAGCCAGGTCCTCGCCTTAAAGCGAGGGCACTGTGAACGTGCCGGGTGTGAGTGGCGGGTCCTTCTCCCGCCGCCGGCATGGTGCCGCCCCGGGCATGACGGGCTGGCGAGGGGCTCGTGAGGGGCGAGGGTCCTGGGGGTGCCTCAAGCAGTCCATTGGTAGCCCATCGAGAGAGGTCATAGTCCCACTCTACTCGGCGCGGGTGTGGCCGCACCTTCAGTATTGTGTGCAGTTTGGGGCAACACAATACGAAAAGGGTATCAAGTTGTTAGCGTCCAGAGGAGGGCCACAAAGATGGTGAAGGGTCTGAAGGGGAAGCCATATGAGGAATGGTTGAAGTCGCTTCGTCTGTTCAGTCTGGAGAAGAGGAGACTAAGGGGAGACCTCATCACAGTTTATAACTTCCTCGCAATCGATGAAGGAGGGGCAGGTGTTGATCTATGCTCTCTGGTGACCAGCGACAGGACCCGGGGGAAATGGCATGAAGCTGTGCCAGGGGAGGTTCAGGTTAGATTCTTCACCCAGAGAGTGGTGGAGCATTGGAACAGGCTCCCCAGGGGTGCAGTCATGGCACCCAGTCTCACTGAATTCATTAAGCAGCTGGACAATGCTCTCAGACATATAGTGTGACTTAAGGGTTATCCTCTGCATAAACAGAAATTGGACTTGATGATCCTTGTGGGTCACTTCCAACTCAGGACATTCTGTGAGAGGCTTTTTAGGATCAAGTTTCTGTGCCTTCCCCTAGCAAAGCTCAGGGGGTTCTTCTGAAATCTCCTGTTTCGCTCATTTGGAGTAATGTAATACATCTCACCATTTTGGATTAGTAATTGCAATAACTATATTTTTAAGTAGTTGCAGGTAATAAGCACTCAAAACAGTTACTTGACCTCTTAAATAGCTGCTCAAGCTGCAAGCAGAAGCAATAAACCTGCAAAATGACTTGACCAACTTTGTGGAACGTGCAGAGGCAATGACATCTCATTTGAAAAACGTAACACTCGAGTTCAGCTTCACTCAGGTAAAACTCTGCCTCTGGGAGATCCATTGTATCAGGCAGACTTGTAACCTAATTATCTTTCTACAGCTTGGATCCCTATGTATTTTGCCAGCTTTGTTAGGGATTTGTCAGGAATTTATTCCAGGACTTCCACAAGAAACAAATGTTGAACTATAAATCTCAGTGATATTATGTGATGGTCATTAAAAAGACCATCCAAGATACCTAGAAGAAAGCCAAGGAGGTTGTATTTTAGAATTCTTTATGAATGGAGACTTTTGAAGATGATAGAAATAGTTAGGGAAAATAAAACATCATTGTAAGGGGGGAAAAATTATGATCTTTATAATGGTCAAGAGTAAGTTGTGAAATCCTAGTGAAGAGTTAATTAATGGACTTTACAAATGAAGTGAGGTAGTTAAGGTGTAAGTTTCTCGTGCACCCTGAGTTAGTTGGCCAATTTTTAGAGTCCTGAGGCAAAGCTTCACTGCACATCTTCCAGGTAGAATATCCTAGGTGAAAAAGTCATAAAAAACTTCACTGGGGCTGAACAACTTTTTGGTTTTGTGCTAGATTCAAGTTTTGATCTGCATGACAGTTCTTTAAGAGAAGTTTCTAGTAAGTAATACATTTCTTAGAATACAAGGTTAAAAAAAAAATCTATTAAATAACTTTTGTCAGAAAGGTCAGAGAAAATAGAGATACTGCTGTAGGCCAGCCTGGTGGTGTTCTGTGTCTGTGCAAAACCATGAAATTATTTGTTTTGCTCAGGTGCTTCCTGAACCTGACATAGAGGTGCTGGTGACCAAGAGACTAAGACTTTGATATTGAAAGATTAAGATTCTGAATCTTGGGTGAAAAATGTTTGAATTGAGTTTCTAGGGCTAGAAATGATGGATATCTGATACATTACAAAGGGGGGGTGTATATTTATTAAAAAAAATATATTTGAGATACTAAAAAACAAACAATAAAGCAGCTCTGAAAATTCCTACATTTACATGACAAAATCATACCATCTTTGACTTGGGATTTGGTTGTGTGTAAAAAAGGGGGATTGTTGCTATATGCCTTTTGTTCATTGTGAAATGATGAACTGTATTATTTTCTAGTCTCTTTATAGAGCCAGAAAGAATGAAATTGAAACTGAACAACACTTTAAATTCCTTTCTGAGAGGGAATATGGACATCTCAAAAATGAGAGTAAACAATTGGAAGATGATAAGGTTTCCTTGAGAGAGAAGAAAAACAGTCAAGAAGTAAGGTTAATTTTTTTGTAAGAGAACACCCATATTGTAATTAAATTTTATGACTTGTCCTCACTTGCACTTGCAGAAAAAATAGTGGGACTCAAGGATAGCTCATTATAACTTATGAACTATAAGAAATGATCTTATTTAAGTACAGGTGGTTTTCTGTTTAATACAACTGTCTCTTTTCCTTTCTGTGAGCCTTTTAAATTATGTTTATTTTTTTAATTTCTTTTTTATTAAGTCAGTTTGTAATCTCAGATATTCTTGCTATATACAGATATCCTTGCTATACAGCTGGATCCAGACTGCCTCATATCTGTGTCAGGAAGACTCTTCACAGTCGAGTGGGTCCTTGTGTAAACTGATATGCAGGATAAGGATCTAAGAACTGGCCCTTAGTGTGTGAGGAAGAAACTTTATGATGCCTCAGATCAGTTTTTTATGTGGAATAAATGTCTTGCATACAGGGATATCTAGCCTAAAGCTGACTTTTCTGTTTAAAATTATTTGCATTTTAGGTTTGTGGTAACTTACTGCCTTATTTCTTCTTTAAGACCATGATCTGGTTTAGCATTCTTAATGTATAATATGCAGTTAACAAAAAAGAAAATAGCAATTCTGTTGACAACAAGATGTGTGTAAACTTGTTACAGTAGCTTGAACTGGTTGTTTTAGTTACTATGCAAAGCAAATCTTAGACATTAAGTATTAACACTTTATCTCTTTTTATTAGAATACTATAAATAAAACCACTAAGAAGTTGGAAAACTTAAAACAACAGATGAACTGTGATGAGGAAGTTCTGGAGTGCTGGCTAGAGGAATCAGAGCGTAAAACTAATGATGCTATCACAATCCAGAAGTACATGCAGCGAGATGAAGGGAAAGTAGGAGTAAGTAGAAATGACAGCAGCTTTCAGAGACAAAACAGAGAACCATTTTAGCACTTGAAGACACTGTTATCAAGTCAGATAGCAAGGAATACAACAGCACTTTTGAACTGGTTTTCACTTACAGCAGTGCAATTCTCTGTGAGATTAATTGTGAAGGTCAGAGAGAATAGGCTTTACAAAAGGTAAGAGGCATAACTGAAGACATTAGTTTGTTCATATGGGTAGAATTTGTTTGATTTTTTTCCTGAGAAAGTGCACAAATAGTAAAATCTAGAAAACAGTGCCACTGAATTGCGAGAGGAGCTTGTTCAAAAACGCAAGCCAAGTACGGACAAATGGTGTAGATTTTTCCATTAGAACTGGGTTTGTTAATATTACTGAGAACAAAGTATGTCTACATCAGTAAAGCTGCCTGGAATAGTGAAAGATAGTATAAGTAGACACTCCAGTCACAAGTTTAAACTTAACAAGGTTAGTTCTCATGTATATTGTTAATTTAGAGATAACTAACCCTAGCTAATATTCCTCTAAGTACAGGGAGGAGGAGCCTGAATACATGTGGAGGGTTACTTTGGCCTTGCTGCAGCCTGGTCCCAAGGGCTGAGAAGAGATTAGGGCCTTTGGTATGACCAAAATTTTGGGAGGCTAGATTCTCAATTTTCTCTTTGCTAAACCACAATAAAACTGATGCCTCAACAATTCCACCCCTAACTGGAAATGATCTTCAAGAATTTATAAGAGATTATGTGTTTGCTTTCAAATACATTACATTTTCTTATCCTTTCATTTTAGGCATTAACCCTTCAGGTAGAAAAGTTGACCATTCAAGCAAAGCAGAAGCGCAGAGCACTTGATAATGAGTTTACAGAGTCCACCACAGCTCAGGTTTGTGCTTAAGTTTCTCAAGATATCTTGTTATCTATGAAATTTTTAAAATCAGAAATTATGAGAGTGCTTTCTTTGAAACAGATTGAGCATGACCAGACTACAGAAGATTATTGCAGAGTTCATCAGGAGAGGCAAGAAGTCCTTAGGCAGTGGGAGAGTGCGGTACAACAGATGCAGAAGAGAGATCAACAGATTGATCGTTGTGGTTTGGTAAAACTGCTGTAACTGATTCAGATCACTATATCAGCCTACTTCTGTGTCTGTTATATTGATGACAGTTTTGCCAGTAACTCACAAAGACTTTGGTATTTTGGATGTTTGGTGTTCTCTTTGTGTTTACTTCTGTTCTATTAAGGTATTTTCAAGTTCAGCTATTACTGACATGTATACAGAATTTATTTTAAAAGCAGTATCTCTGTGTAAGTAATGGTGCTTTGCTTGATACTATGCAGGGTTTAATTTTCAATCTCTAAGATGTTAGCAAGAGCAAAGCATGCCAGTTTCAGTATTTCCTATGTTCTTAGAATCCTAAACAGCAACAAGATGGGGTGTTGTTTCCTAGGATGTAAGGACAGTCAGTTGCAAGGAGAGGACCTTCAATGTATCTTCTGGTTTTTCCCTTTATTAATCTAACACATCTTAACTAATGCAAGCAAATCTAAAATGTTTTTATCCTGATAGCTAATAACAGGGATAAAACAGGAGATCAGAAATAAAAAAATTATGCTGGACGAGAAGAAATCCTTTATGGTAAATGAAAAGCTTAATAATATGGAATATGAAAAGAAAATTTCTTCTGCTGGCCGGGAAGCTGCCAGCCTCCGAGAGGAGTATCAAACTCAGGAAGCTCTCAGCACTCAGCTGCAGGATGAGGTAAGGATGACCAAACAGTTCAGAAAAACAGGCTAAAACTGTAACTTTTTGACTACATAGAGGAAATAGAGGAGTAGCATTTGCTTTGCTCTAGTTTTAGACTAGACTCAGTAATTCAAAAAGTCTGCTTTTCTCAGTCTACTCATGATTATTGGGATCTGAACCTTCAATCGTTTCATTGATACTGGGGAAGAGATCAGTTTGTATTTTCTGTTGTGTTGGTATAAAATGATTTTGCTCATAAAAGGTATAACACTATTAGATGCTTCAGAGTTACTCTGTTACTTATATTTGATCTGCACTTAAAGCTAGGAATGAGCTGCACTGCTTAATTGCTTACATGCCTGTAAAAGTATTTCTAAGAGGTAATTCAAGTCTCATGACTTTCTTTGTTGATAAGGGATACACTAGTACTACCTGAGTAAGTTTTCTCTTCACAAGAAAATGGTAACACTGGGCTACTCAGCAAGCTTGGCTTTTTTTTTTTTTTTAAACAAAACAAACAAAACCACCACCAACCACCAAAAAAATCCACCAAAAAACCCACCCAGCATCTACTCTTGCCATACCTTTTGGATAGCTTTTCTGTAGCAGGTGGTTCATAAACTGATATTTTAATTAAACTGTAGGTAGTTCAGACAAGGTGTAGGCTATTAGATTTCCCCTATAATTCATGCAAACTTGAGAGTTCACACAATTGGTAGGTTTTCATTTCAAGCTGTGAGATTCTTTCTTGAAGTTTTTCACAATTAATAATACAGAATGTGATAATGAGAACAGTCTCCCGTTATTAGGTGTTAGAACATCTATGGCATACAAGTGAGAAACAAGGAAAAAAACAGACTTACAGTTCAGCTGACAACTTGTGACCTCCCATTTTCTCTTTCTGATACAGAAAGAAACCTTCTATATACCCTTGATCAGGTTTCTTCATCTGTGAAAGTGAAGACAGAGTTAGACTTACACTGTTAAATGATGATGTGAAGACTAATGAGCTACTGATTGTAAAGGATTCCTATCCTGTTTAATGAGTGTATGCTGTCAGATACCTTTTACCAAATTAAATGTCTGTATATTTTTGTCACAGCATTCCCTTAATCAAAATAATTTTTATGTACCCAACAAAGTTTGAATTAGAAATATTTGTTAGATGTAAGGGTATCCATGTTCACAGAGAAGCTCATCTAAGCCACCTGTGCTTTATAAAACCATGGGTCCACTTCTATGGATGCTGTTGGACAAGACTTGCAGGCCACAGCAGCTTCATAATTCAGTCTATATTCTTGAGTGTTTTGTCCCAGTATTCAGATCATGTAAATTAGTCTATTGAGTGTACTAGCTGTGCTGATTTACAGCACCTCAGAATTTGCAGCACTTCTCATTTGGAAAACCCAGTTAAAAAGAAATAGAATACTTTCCAGTAGGTAAGTCCCTCACAATTTTAAATACTCCAACATGTACTAAAGTAAATAAGAGCTTGATTGCTCCTTTTTGCAATTTATTAGCTGCATGCCTTGAAACTCACTGTGGAAAGAACTGCTTCTGATCTAGAGTCTTTGAGAACAGATGTAACCAGTTTGAAGGAAGATAATCAGAAAAAACAAGCCAGGTAAGAAAAATATCATTTGTAAAGATTGGTAATACAATCAAATCCTTGAGTTAGTGAAGAACCTTAAAAAATGTTGATTAAAGCTTCCGATTTTCTGGTTACTTCATGTCCTGCATAGCTTCTGGCACTGGGCAATTTAGGAAATACTCCTGATAATCCTTGGTTTTAAAGGGCATGGAAAAAAATGAGTTAGGGCCTTGGTCAGCATAGGTTCAAGTTTAGCTTGCTTTATTAGGCAACTGCTTAGTAAGGTATGCTGTTTGGTTTTGGCAATGTTGTATATGCAACATACACTTAACTTGTTAAATCATGTAATTTTGTTTAGATTAAGCTTTCTTAATGAAAAAAATACGTGTCTTTCTAATAAGATGAAGCTTGTGACTGAGGCACTCAGTTCAGACGACGAAGGTTTGAAGATGGAAGAAATAGTAAAGGAAGAAGAAAAAAATGTCAAGGTAGAATGTTTTTCATGTTTCTGGAAATGAGGATTCAATTGAATTTGCAAACTCTTATCTAGAACAAACATTTATGGATTAAAAGGGAATGTATGTATCAATATGACTGTTGGGAGAACTAGAGGAAAATAAGTGGTCCTGGTAATTCAGAACATGGTGTCTCAATATATTAACATAGGATACTGGAATTGTTATGGTACAGATCAGATACAAATTCAGTGTTGTCCTGGTTTGAGCTAAAACAGAACAATTCTGTTCAGTGATTTTTACTTTTCAACTGAAGCTGCTCTAATTAACTGCACTTTCTGAAGCTAGCAGCTTGTTTTTCACAGATAAGACCCAATGTTTAGGAATTATGGTTGAGGAATGGAATGCACCAAGGTCATCCCACAAAGGGGGTGCAGAGCAAAGGGCTACATCTTTAGGGAGGAGTGGACAGTTCAGGTGACCCTGAAGTGACCAACTAGGTATTCCATACCATTAAATGTCATATCCAGTATAAAATAAGGGGGTCAGTTCCTCTCCTGGCCTTTTGTCTTTTCTTCTTCTTCTGCCTTCCTTTGATGGCCTGCATCTGAGGACGCTGCTAGTCCTCTCAACTCTTAGATCCTGATCGAAAGTTCCCTTGTCCAGCTCCTCACACCAGGCTATGGCTATGGCCTGGTGCTGAGCCTACTCACCGGTGATGTAGTTATGTAGTTACCAAAAAGGGCATTTGGGGTTCAATTTTGGTTCTGTATATACTTGTAAATATTTTATTTGATTTCTATTATTTTATTTAAGTAGTTCTAGTTTTATTTTCCAATCTGTAAGTCCTCTCAGCTCTTTATTGCCAGTTTTCCTTTCCCTTCGTGGGGTTGGGGGGTGGAGGAACAGAGATTGACAGTCACTTGGCACCCAACCCTTAACCCATGACAAGTATTTTGACTGCATCAGAGTTCTGAATAGGGCATTTACCTCTGACATCAGCTAAAAGCTACTTAACTTGTTGAATTGACTGAAACAAAAGTTATCTACTGAGCTTGGCAATTTTTGTTATAAAGTAATGTTTTGCTTTCTAACAATGCTGAAAAACTTCAAAAAACTTGTATTTTGCCTAGCTAGTTTCGTGCTCAAAAACCTTTTTGAGGTGGCTGCAGAAAAAGGAGAGCACTGGAGTTCTGCCTTCCCATCTTTTCTCCTCTGTTGTAAATAAGATCTCTCTTTTGTGGCCAGGGGATGAAGGGATTGAGAGCAGCACTGGGGAGAAGAACTTGGGGATACTGTTGGATGAAAAGCTGGACGTGAACTGTCAACGTGCACTTGCATCTCACAGAGCCAATCATACCCTAGGCCACATCAAAAGTAGTGTGGCCAGCAGGTAGAGGGAGGTGATTCTGCCCCTCCAGCCTTGTGAGATTCCACCTACAGCACTGTGTCCAGCTCTGGAGTCCTCAGCCTGAGAAAGATAAGGACATGTGTCTTCTCCCGGGTTACCAGTGATAGGACAAGAGGACACGGCCTCAGGTTGCACCATGGGAGGTTTAGACTGGGTATTAGGAAAAATTTCTTCACAGAAAGAGAACAGGCTGCTCAGGGAAGTGGTGGAGTCACTGTCCCTGGATGTGTTCTAAAAATGTATCACAGTATGTCAGGGGTTGGAAGGGACCTAGAAAGATCATCTAGTCCAACCCCCCTGCCAGAGCAGGATCACCTAGATGAGGTGAGGTGTAGGTGTGGTACTTAGGCTTAGTGGCATGGTGGTGATAGGTAGATGGTTGGACTTGATGATTTAAGAGGTCTTTGCCAGCCTTAATGATTCTATGCTTCTGTCAGTTTCCCATCAATAAGCTTGTTTAAAAAGTTAGAATCTTGTCAGGATGACTCTTTAGTAACACTATCGCTGAAAACTTGTTAGTAAAACACCACCAAAAGTTACAAACCTGCAAAGAGCTATGATTCTGGTAAACCAGGATTAAAAAAACATTTTGAAATCTTTTAATTGGATTTGGCTGGACTATTCTCCTCTTTGTTATTCTACTACATGATGCTCTGATACATATAAGTTGTTGTGGACTATTAAATAATTACTACCTCACTTTTTATTCATCATGAAAATTTAAATCTGATTTTGATCTGGGAATTGGCATGTACAAGCTGTAATATACTATTTTTTTAATGTGCCTAATAATACTTAAACCTACTTTTGTTGCAAATTAAGTATAGGAATAAAAATACCCTAGTTCATTATCGGCTGAACTCCACAGGGCTTTTGAATAAATTCAGTGTTGTACTGCAATCATCTGAACTTTCCTGTATTTCAGTAAATGTTTCTACTGTTCTGTCATATTGCTACTAATTCTCTTCAAGTATTAATGCTACAAAGCTGTAGCTGTGCATACCACTGTACACTCTTAACCTCCCATTTTGTGTTTGCTGTAGTATGTATGTGAAATAATTCCTTGGAGTAGATTGAGTGCCATTTTTCAAGCTTTTGAATTCCACAGGCATTAATTGTACATTTTAAATGAAGAAACTAGAGAGAGGATGTTTTTCCTACACGGAAAGTTTCTTCAGTTGCAGGCCTTACTTACCATTTTGTTTTTTCAGATAATTTGAAAACAAGTTGTAACGATACGACATTTCATTCAGATGAAACCCTTATTTGCTTCCCCTTCAGACTGTTCAAACAGGGTGGCTAAACCATTAGCAGGGTTTCTTTACTTTTATCTGTGGCGGATAACCTAAGATGACATTGAGCTTGGCAGCTCCACAGCTTCAGGGTAGTATTTTAACTAGGATGAACTGTTCTTGAACAATGTCTGTAATGCATTAGTCAGAAGCATGCCTTCTATCACCATTAGACACACATGGCTATTTTCTGCATCTGTTAATTTACTGTGAAGAGATATTTACAGGAACAATGTAGATGAAATGTCACCATTTTGCGCTTTGGTTCTGTGATACTTCTTCCTCGTCAATCTGGGGTAAAACACTGTTGCATAGTGAAGCTTACTAAACATTTTATTTCTATTAACAATCTCACTTAAAGAGAAACAATTTCTCTTAAGTAAAAGCCTTTAGACATGCAAGAAGGAATATGACATGAAGGTCAAATCATGATCCAGTTTTATCTCAGAATTGGGCACGTGCATAAAAACAGTTTACTTCTGAAATTAAATTACTTTGCTCTGGCATGATCCAAAACCCACTGACATCAGTGTAAAATGCTACAGGACATCATTTCAAATTAAACTGACACCTGCTTTTCTCTTCCTGAGTTTGGGATTTGGAATTGCACTTACAGGAAACTAAACTACAAATAAATTGTTTGGTAGAATGTGATTATGAACCCTTAGAGAAGGAGTTATCTTGCTCCATTATTAAAGCTAGCAAGATGGTTCACAAGCAAATATCAATCACAATGTATGTATCTAGAATAAACATATTTTTAATCAGTGTAGGAAAGTGAATTGTAAGGTGTTTTGCTCTATTAATTTAGATGTACATCTTCAAACTCCATAGCAGACCTGAGCTAAACATAAATGAGTCTTTTGGAACAGGATTGTGATGCCACATTACCTGTTTTAGAGATGTACCTTATGGGAAACTAGCATGCTGAAATGGCTGAGGTTTGCAAGGTCTTTGGTTATTTTGGGGATGGAGTGAGGGTGGTGGAAGGAGGGAAGGAAAGAATAAAGTTGTCTTCCTTTTTAGGGTTATAAATGAAAATAATCTCAATTTTGCTTGTTTTCAATACATTTCAGGTTACCTGAAATATTCAGCATTATCTTACTGTAACAGGCTCTACTAAAACCTCATTTCCTGCACTGATTTAGGCGGTAATGGCAACCTGTGAGAATAAGGAAGTGATTTTAAAATGTGTAATTAATTTTTCAAACAAAATTATTCCAACTTAAAACCCACACATACATACATACATGCACACAGACACAGAAGTTTTAATAAAGCTTTGAAAAGCTTTGTATTCTATTTCTCCAATGATTCACATACAGAAGAAGCAATAGAGAAAGAACTACAGGAATTTAGTTTTCTGAAAGGATGAATCAAGTAGCATTCCCAAAATGGAAAAATCATGTAACACAAGGGTAGAATCCAAGTAAAAAAAAAAAGTGGGTATTTTCTCTAAGTCAGAGACTTTTCTTGCCAACCATTTTGAAGACTTAGGAAATTCCATGTTTATATTAATATAGTATTGAATTTTTCTAATCTTCCTATATGTGATTAATAAAGGCAAGTAATGGTTCAGAAATGTAATTAATTACTTCTTACAATTTAATGATTAATTTGTCACCAGGAAAAAGAAACAGAAATATACCAGTTAAGTGAACTACTTTTGAAGAAGACTGAAGAGCTGAAGGTGCAGAAGGATACAGAGAATTGTGTTCTATTGGAAACTGAGAGTAATCGAAGATCACTTAAAAATCTTAAGAGTCAGCTACACAGAGTTGATGTGGAGGCATTAAACCAAGAAGAATTCATATATAACCAGGTAAAATGTGAACATACTTTCATACCATCACTGTTTCTAGGGTCTAATGAGAGTAAATTGCTTGAGTTCTGTAAGTTTTGTCAAAATCTTACCATTTTGGAAATGCCATGCTGCATGAGTTGAAATTTCTGTCTCTACATGTATGGATAAAATTGAAATAACTAAATTTGCTGTAGTATCACCTCCGTTATGCATTTGTGTACTTCATTATTTTTTGGATCTGCTGCTTTTCCCGCTAATATCCCAGATCAGTTCTTTACTTTGATCCCTCTGAAGCACAGACACTGCAGGGTAAATTTTGAAAGCAATACAAGAGGTACATGCCAAAATCCTGTTACTGGCTAATTGGATTTTGTGCATATTTTCTGTGTATCACTTTGAAAATTTGCAGTTTTGTATCTGCCTCCACTGGCAACAGCAAGATGGCAACTCCACTCTAAGACTCCCTACAGCAGACTGTGCTAAGTGTGCTTTGTTCCTCTTGTAAAAGATTACTCCTGAACCATCACAGCACATCTGTCATCTAAGAATATTTTGCTAATGGGGTCTATAAGCCACAAATTACTATAAAGACAATAGCTTATTAATTGGGTGACTGTCCTAAAGCCAGCATTTAGATCCAAGTTTATATCCAGTGCTTTAGCTTTATAGGAAAGCTATCATTGCTTATCTCAGACTATTAATTCTCTTGAAAATTATTTTAACAGGATCGTGAGCTTGTTCAGTTACACAAACAGCTGTCACAGTTAGAAGGGGACCTTAATGAAGATGAAAACCAAGAACTGGAAGTAGAAGTCACTGAACTTAAGAAAACCCTGGAAGAAAAGAAAAATGTGTATGATATTTTACATGAGCAGCACAAGAAACTTCAGGTAACTTCCTTAGAATAGCAGCTTTACTGTGTAACATCTAGAAACCTTAATAAATTAAGTAGATTAAGTCTTATTAATTAATAATCTGGTATTAGATTAAAAGCTGAACTTCGTTAGCCATGTGGGAAAACTTCCTGTGTTAGCTGTACCTTCCAGAATAGGTTGTTACTGCACAACTGAGACCTCTTAGCATGAAGACAAGAGTGGAAACGTTGGAAAGGCAACCTGCACTTTCATTTCAAGATGTGACTGACTGCTTGCAAATGGCTGAGGTTATTGTTAGGACCATGTAGAAATAGGAGAATGTTATCCTGTGATGCTACAAAGTAACAGTACTGAATTGAAGGGACAGTATTTGAGTTAGTTGTCTCCATCCTAATATGTAATTCAGGAATACTATTTTTCTGGTTTTATTCCCATATGAGAATTTTGCATATACACACTTGTTCTTGGGTTTTCTGCTATCCAGTGACCATCATTAATTCTCTAAAAATGCACTTACCTTTCTTGTAGATATGAACCAGTCAGTTACTCTGCAGCCAGTTTATATTTTTTATAAGAAATGTATATTTTTAATTAATCAGCTACATTTTAGCACATTTAGAAACCTCTTTTCTATGAGAAACCATGCAAAGACAAAAGTCCAGATTTTAATAAAACATCACAACTGGTTTCTCAAGAAAAAAATTAATCAATTTAGTGAGGGGAAGAAACTGCTTCTAGGAGGGTCCTTTAACTCTTCACTTTTGAGGAGATGCAAAATTTGAACAGTAAGATCATCAAACATTGAAACACACCTCCTGGAATTTTTTTCACACTCTGGAGTGTGATAAAATCACACCTATCAAAGATAGATAGGTTTATGAAGATGAACTAACTATTAGTTATGATCAAACTCATGATCAGGCATGCCAGGAGATTTTCTTTTAGATATGATAGTATTAGAACTGCCTTATTGGTGGAAAGATCTATAAAAAACAATTAGTACACTTCAAATAAAACAAGCAATGACATTAATATTGCAACAGCACTCAGCATGAGGACTGCAGTGCTCTAGGCATTATTTGCAGAGCAGCATATGGACACAAGAAGACAATGGTTCCTGGTTCCAGGACTTCAAAATACCTCATTTAAAATTAGCTGGTAGTTTATGTTGCAACTTACATTCACTGAAATAAATATAACTTCTTTGGAAACAGTGTGATGTCAGTTTAATCAAGAAAGCAATGGAGAAGACAGGAGAAGAAGTAAGTGGTGTGAAGATCAAGATAGATGAAATAAATCTTTTCAATGAGAGATCAGATCAGGAGTTAGAAAGCACTAAAGCCACCAAGCAGGTACAGTATTATTTTGCAACTTCACTAATAGAGGACGTGTGTGTTTGTTCGTTTATTTGAAAACACAAATTCATGAGTTGCTCTGAAAGCCACTGTCTGCCTCCCACAGTGCTACATCATTATATCCATAAGAAACCTCTTTGTAGTTTCTTGACTTGCACCTTCCTTCCCAAACTTGGAAGTAATTTTCATCACTATTATCATACTAGGCAAAGTGCCGCTGCTTCTCCATATACAGCATAAATTTTTTTGGGTTAGAAGTTTAATCCCTCATTACTTACACCCCAGTATCCACTTTCTCAGTGTTTGTTTTTTTCTGAGAAACAACTGCTTTTAAAATAGGAAATGCATTTACTGTTCAAAGATGTTTTTACCTAGCACTGAATTTTTTTTCTCAACCTGTGATGCCAACTAATAAGTTTGGCTCAGTTTTGTTACTAAATCGGAAGATTTTTTTCCCCCCCCAGCAGATGTTTTGGATCTATCTGTATTCCAGTCTAAGGAATCAGAAATAAAGTGGAAGTCCTTCTTCTCATATTTTGATAAACAGAAAAAAACCAATTCCCAGTCCTCTAATTACTGCATTTTTTCCTCACAGTAAGTTCTAGCCTTCCTAAAGGAAGTACTAAGGTAGTAGAACAATACAGGGGGAAAGAGTTTTTTGCTGTTGACTTAACTGGTGCACTTGCTTCTTAATGAAAACTCTCCCTAACCTGGAACTTTATTTGGGCATTGAATTCAGGGGAACAAAAGAAAGAAGCTGATAGCATAAAAGAACTCAGAGAAAAAAATGGTATGTGGTTTGGGATCTATAAGAGACTTTTTAAAAATGATTCAAAGTGCTAATGAAGCTCACCACTTGCTGCTTTGCATAAGCTTTGGAATATATAAATTTGTTCATAGAACAGTAATGACTTGTATACCCTACAGAATCCAAAACACATTCCAAGACAGTTGTAATGGCTCAAGTGAGACATTAATTCCTTCAGAATGTTCCTTGTAAGGAAGGCCTGCTTAACTTTTTTTAAACCACCTAAACTGAAAGAAGGTTGTAGACAGAGAAATTTCTCAACCCATAACTCAGAATTAGAAAGTCAGATGAATTTGTATAAAAGCGTTCAGGAAACAGTTTACCTCTATCACATTCATCATGTAAACTGTTACCAAATGAGAAAGTGAGAACATTTTTAATGCAGAGCAAACTGAGTCTTACAGTTGTGTATACATATATTGAAGATAATTTAATGGATACTTTATGAAAAACTATTTTATTAACTGTTATCCATAATTACAAACTCAAAAAACCTTATTACTTGTTATAAACTTAATTAAAAAGGATGCTGTCTTATTTTGGGACCTTTTTGGCATTTATTAGGAGATGATGGTTGAAGATAATCTTTTAAAAGTACAGTTGAAGCGTCTTCAAGATACTCTGTGTAATGCAACAGAGCAAGTCCTAACAGTGAATAAACAAAACTTGGACTTAGAGGAAGTCATAGCAGAAAGAATTGTGGAAATCAAGAATGATAAGGCAATGCTGGATTCCCAGCTAAGGCTTGCAGATAAGGAACAGCAATGCCAAAGGTAACAGTTCTTACAAAAATGAAACTCATAACTTTTATTGAGTAGGTTTTGTTATGGGAACTTACTGAAAAGGAGAAGCATTTTACCCAATTTCACCAGTTGGAGAAACTGAAGATAAAAAAACCAACAACAAAACCTTCCTTGAAGTTGTATACTGAGACAGTTGAGCGTAGCAAGAGCTTCCCTCTCTAAAATCCAGCCTACAGCTTAAGCATCTTCCCCAGTACTGAGAGGAAGCCCCAGCTGTGGACATCTCATTTAAGTAAATGTCCTGCATGTGGCCCTGAATTTCTCTAAATAATCAAGAACTGTGAAATGTGGCTGGAGGTATGACAAAATATTGACACCAGAAAAGTTGCTTTTAAAGAGGGCTTAATAAAACTGTAATTTCTTTGGCTCATGCAGCAAGTCTGAGTTTGGGGTTCTCCCCCCCGCCTTTCAATAAATCACCTCTCCATTATGCATCCTAGATAACAAAATTAAATCTCCTGAATTATGTGTGTACCCTCTTGTGAAGCAACCACATATGAAATAACTTTTCCCTTCTGTAATAATTGCTGCAAAGTATCTGGGACAGTTTGAGCCCTGAAATAACAGTATCAGCTGCTGAACTCCTCTGCTAACCACACCACACTCTATAGGAAATCAGAGTGATTTAGTACAATTAAAGCTTAACTGCTCACTAAGAGTGCAGACTGCGTGGCTTTTTTCCTTTGATAATGAACAGCTAATTGATGCTTGCATGTAATTTGATTTGGGGTCGTTGCTTACTCTTGGTTACTTTCATGGAGTAGTGGCAATATTAAAATAATATCAGCAGGGGGCAGCGTGTGCAGCTGGAGGATTTAAATGGCAAACCTTGAATAATTTGGGGGAAGGACTGTGGCACAGCCTCCCAGAGTGCAATAATCTGGAATATGAGAATAAATTTTACTCAATTTAGAACTGCAAGAGACCTGAAAAATGGATGACTGTGGCTGGGAGAAAACAGAAAGCAATGAAAAACAGTAGCAGCACTACTGCTGCCCTGCCTGCATCCTGATACATAGGCAGACTGCTGGAATAACAGCAGTAATTTAAACTGCTGTAGCAAGAACTGCCCACAAAACACTAACAGACAAACACTTCCTGAACCTATTTATTTTTTCCCCAAACAGAGCTGAAATTCAAGATTGTGGAAATAAAACTGATCAACTGAGATGCAGATACAAAATTCTTAGTGATAGTATGACATCATCTGAAGAAGAAAAGAACCCTTACAGCTGCTATGCAATTAAGGTGAAGCACTGGTCACATGGAAATCTGCTATACACCGGAAGCAAGTTTATCACAGTCTCACATGATACTAAATTCTTTTACCCTTCAGTAATTTTTAGGTTTTTATTTTATCATATGGTATTTAAACCTTAGTGTCAACTTTCCCCTTTTACTTAGCAATCATCTATGCATACTGCAGCTTTTCATTGGAAAAATAAAAATCAGTATTAACCCATAATCCAACACCATGAGTCCATAACAAAAAATTACTTATTTTTAGTCTCTACAAATTCTGTCGTTTCCTCTTAAAGCAGAATGCTTCTAGCTGGGATCTTGGCTCTGAAGTCCTTTTTTTTTTTTTTTCTCATTCTTCAGTGTTACATTTCTTAATGATAGTATTTCTGCTCCTGTGAGACCCTCAGTGAAGCCCTTGTGGTCAGTGCAGGTGTATACCCTCTACAACTACAGCAATTTTTCACCAGATCAGATTTTCTGAGGGGCTACAGAACATACTTCCCTTTACCACCTGGCTGTGTTCCTGAAATCTCACTGGCCAGATGAATAAAGTCTGTGATTCCCAGAATAACTGGATGAATTTTAACACTCATTATGGTTTTATATAACACATCAGCTCCTACTTGGGTTTTTGTGGGTAAAGAAAAGTGATGTGAAGTATTTGCTGCGTGTCACATTAGCAGTGCAAAGCATGGAATCTGCTTTGTATGTACTGTGGATCATACTGCAACTGAGGACCTTGTGAGCTTAGATGGAGAGGCAGAGACCTGTAAGGAAATGCACATGGATGAAATACCTCACACAGAACTTCCAATACTGTAAACAACTACTTCCAGTTACCTAGTAACTCAGATCTCATGTCAAGCCTGACAACTCAGATAAACCCCATTATCTACATAGGATTTATCTCTAAATATTGCAAGTTTTTTCAGTATAATTGTCCTAATATTTTTAGTATGCATGCAGTCACATAAAATACCAGTTTTATTTTCAGGCTTCCCAGGAGAAGGAAGTACTTCAATGTGAATATGAAGATTTACATGCAAAGCTCCAAAAAGCTGAGAGAGAAACTCCAGCAGTGGAAAACTTCACACACCAAATGGATGGATTAATTGACAGATGCTACAGGAGGTTCAAGGAAGACACTGAAAAGAGTATGTAAAACAGAAATTGCTATTTGCTGCCTAAGTTACAGTTGATTGTGGAATTCAGGTAGATAGTGGGAAAGACCATGGCACAGATACTAAACTGATAGTAGCAAAAGGGGGTGTAATTCACGTGCTACAGTGAATAGATCAGCAAAATAAGCACAGAAGAAAATGCAGTAAGGTTTCATTAACTAAAACTTACATGCTTCCATTTATGTGAAAATAACTAAACCTATGTAACATTTGTGAATAGTTGTAAGTAGGAACAGTCAGAAGAGGCAAAGCATAAAAAGATGATTACTGGGGGGGGAATAGACATTACTGGGAGAAAGGATGCCCACTGAAGTACATAGGTCTAGTGGATAAAACTTTGTACAGTACAAACAGCACTACAGCTACCAATTCAAATTACAGCAGCTGGACAAGCTGTGCTATTGCTGGCTTTCCCATGCTAGACTGAGCCAGCAGGCAGCTTAGGTACAGACCACTCCCTTAGCTACACCACCATTATCTTCTCATTTTCACATGGAAGGAGGAATAAAAGTAGTAACCTGTCATCTGGGAAAACGATGAGGAAGAGTAAAACTTAAACTGTACTATTTTAGTGTAGCATCAGCAGATTTAGGACTACCTGCCTACAAGTTTTAGTATATTGGAAATCCCTCAGAATTCTAGGAAATATCTTCATCTGTTGTTTCCATTGCCACTTTAGCTTGGCCTTCTTCAGTGGAATTTTGTTTAGTGTGTAAGATGCATCACCATGAGAAATTACATAAACATAATTCTAGAAAATATTTAACTTTTGTGCCCCCTGCTGACTCCGGAAGGAGAAACTAATGAAATCTTTCTCTCCTGGGAAGCCACTTACTTTTTCACACTGATTTGGAATGAGTAGTAGAGTGTTTTAAAAAAACAAAACAAACCTTGAACTCTCAACAATAATATAGAAATACTCTGTGATGCAGTTACTTCAAAATGCAACTTATTTTGAAGTGAAAATTCAGCTGTATGCACTGCTTGTCCAGCAATAATTCTGCCTCATTGTTAGTGATCACAGAGGAGGAACGTAAAGAAAAACTGAAACTAGAGGAAGACAAAATGGCTGCTGATCAAAAATACAAATATGAGCAAAGACAGAACAAGGATCTTGAAGACAACCTCCAGGTAAAATACAAGAAAAAGTTCCAGTCAAACAAAGCTGCAGCATGTAGGTAAATGCATACAAGCCATCCTAGTGAAAGAATCCATGAAGAGGCAAAGTATTTGTCCCAGATTTTCCCTCTTCATTTATATGCTATGCTTTGTATGAATGGATCTGATGTTTTAGAAGGCTCTACCTCTCTCTCAGAAACTGTGTTTGTTTGAACTTTCTTGAATCACAATGAAAGTTCAGGCTTTTTAGTCATATACAGCTAGAAGTTTCAAAAACTTTATAGATGTTCCATTCTGGCACTTGCATTTTTGTGTAGTATACACTACTAGATTGTGTCATCCCATCCAGTACTGCAGTGATTAATTCCACACATAAGATGTGTTCTCTAGCAGCTACCCAGGATTTTTCTAGGAGGATGTGATCTGTTTTATTAGGATTCAGTGTGCTTCAGTCTAAGCAGTATTAACACAGCTCAAGAAATCTAGCTGACTATTAATTTAGCAGGCTGAGCACTAAATTCAGGGAAAGGATATCTTGTGTTCAGGCTCCACATCAAGGACTTGCTCTTGGTTCCCCCCTTGTTAACAAAAAAACCTCCTTGGTCCTTAAGAAAGAATGCATAACTAGTGTATGACTTTTTAAATTAAAACTTTTTTAAGTGGTAGAAATGAAAGGCACCCTGTTACATCCCTCATGGTTAGTCTAAGCTCTGAGTCATTGGCTATAGGTTAACAAACCCCTATCTATTACTTATTCTACCACCACAGGACATGTACCTCACTTAAGAAATAACATCTCTGAAATTAGAGGGCCATGTAACTTCATCAAGGAGTCCGTCCTAGGATAAAATGAGGTGTTATGGCATACCCTTTCCTGCCTTTTTATTTTTTAAGAAACAGAGGCACCCTGAGGGAGATTTTATTCATTCCAGTCAAAGGCATCCATCTCTTCCCAGGGGAAAAAGTGTTCTTTTTCTTAGGGTAGCTCCAACTGGTGAATTTGTACTGTGTCAAGTAAGTTGTTTGTAGACATTGCCTAAAGCCACATCTGACAATACATATTTATGACTACATTAATAGTACCTTTAAAGTAATTTTTTTTGAGTCTTCAGTTATTTATCCAGTAAACAATGTGACAGGCGGAAAGTTCTGAGTTGTGTTATCTAATTGCTTGAGCTACATTTAGGAACAATTAGTAATGATAACAGAGCCTGCCACACAGCAATACAACAAGCGAAAGGATATTGGAATTGCTTTATAAACTAAAAGTGCTGTTCAAATGAACTTGCAGAGCATGGCAAATGACACTGACACAGTACAGAAGAAGGGGGCCCTCTTCCAAAAGCAAAAGGAGGAAAAAGAAACTCTTAATTTGCAGCTGGAAAGAGGCACAGAAGAACAGAAGATCAAACTAGAAAGGGCTACAAGACAGGTTTGTTTAGTCAATAATGCCAACTTTGAACTTCATAGTAATATACAGCAGTATGGTTAAAACCACGTAATTTAAACAGCTTTCTGAAGTGTTGCATTTTCAGTGCTTCAAAAGTATTTGTGTTATAAGTGTTACAGACTATCCAGAGAAACCGAGACACAGGAAGAAAGAGACACTGAACTTCGGGAATTGAAGGACTTCAATGGAACCATCGACAGTTTGCTTGCTGAGGTTCTAGAAGCAAAGCCTGATTTAACTACACCCTTTCAACAGGTGAGCTTTCCAGTTAACTGACACCAAAATCTGGATTGATAACTCTAGTCTGCTGATGAGTGCTTCAAAGGCAACTCCTAAATTCAACAATAAACTACGCTTGCATACTTATATAATGGCATACTTAGGAAGGAAAAACTGCTCATCTGCAAACGTGTCAAAAGTTCTCAGTAATCATCCAAACAAAGCTCACCAGCTTCTACCAGGCAGTGCTGTGGGTTTTTTGTTTGTTTGTTTTAAAGTTAGTTTAAACCAGCAAAACTAGTCCCTAAATGACAGGATTCATCACTCCGAAGAGTCTTCTCAATTTTTTTCTCTACTTCCTGACCATTCTATGAAACTTTCTCATACTGTCCCACCTTTAGGTTAAGTAGATTTTTCTGGCAGACAAGTTTACTTCAGCATCCATCAGTTTAAAATAAAACAGTACTTACATTTACTTTTGCTAACTGTGCTCTAATTCAAAGGTAGTTTCACATTACAACTTTGAGCTCTGCACTTGGTAGTGTGAGCTCTGTTTCCTAAGTAAATAGGGAAGACAGACATGATGCCATTTTCCTCTGTACAACATATATTCAACTAATAGTGCCTGCACCATGGTGAGTCAGTTATGATCTAACATTCCCAAAGGTTCCTGAAGCAATTAGTGGTAATGTCTACAAAGATCTTTGCTGGGGATCTTAGCAAGAATAAACAATACTGCTATTGTAAGCCACCATTAGAAGCTCTTCTTTCAATGTAAGGATTTCTGTAAACTGATGAATAAATTTTTGTCTTTCAGACCCTCCAGAAGCAAAGTTCAGTCATAGATCTGAAATTGCCTATCAATATTTCTGCTGAAGCAGCTGCTGTTGGTTCACAGCCATCCAGGAAAGCTAGCACCTCTGGTATGTGTAATAGCAAAAAGTCTTAAAGAGATCTTATGAAGGCCATTGTAAAGGCCTCACACTAGCTAAAGCTTCTTAATTGATTTACCTATTCATCAAGGTATACTGGTAATCTTAGCTTTAGTTTCTACCAGACATCCATGTTTTAACTTTCTTCTACAGTATGCAGTCAATTATGCTTAATATTTCTCCTAGATATGTTTTATATAATTCAATAAATTAACTTGTTAAAATTACTTTCTCATTTTGCTGTTGGAGAACTAAAGATCTGCAAAACCCTTCAGAAGCCATTAATTCACTTTTCTTATAATGAAAAGGGAAGTTATGTTAAAGCCATTAATTTTCATACACTGGTATCTTCACTGCTGTCAAAATAGTTTTAGACTACACTGCAACAACCTAGGAAAGAAAATGTAGGTTTCATTTCAAGATCAACCTTGACTATTAATCAGATAGTCATCTCAGATCATGCCTTAACTGAAACATGACAATATATGATTAAAGTCAGTAGAACTGTATTTCTTTTATTCAATACTAGAGCACCTTTTTTGCAGCTGACCTGTATCTATGGAATTACTTGGAAAACTTGCAGCCAAAGTACAGCTGCTAGTGTGTAGTCTGCCAGCTGTTAGCTCCTTAGCGTGTTCTGCCAACCATCTTTGGAGATCTCACTGTAAACAGAGCATGACTTTTTCCACAGCAATGCAGCCACTACCTTCAAGTTACTTCTGAATCAAATACCTACCAGCAAAAAGGCCCAAACAAAACCCAGAGGCCTACGCTTGAACTGAGCTAGACAATAAACACTGTTGTAAAACTCTCTTCTACTTCCATTGGGTTTCTTTTTTAACATTACTTAGGCATGCTTGATGCGTTTAATGTCATACACTTGCCTGCACAGACACTGAAGGGTTCCATTCACTTAGGTAGCATATATAACCAGTGCACCAGTATGAAACATCCCAGAAACATCAACAAAAATCAAGACACAAAATTAAGAAAAATTAAGAAAATTTAATGATCAAATGAGCTATATACATAGATGGCACATGACTTGCATTCAGTTATCCCCTTTCTATAGCTGGAAGTTTGAAACAAAAATATCAACAGCCGATAGTACCCAAGGAAAAAAAAACCAAACAAAACCCATCTGTTGTTAAAGTGCTCATTTGCTGTGAGTTACAGCTACCTACAGTCCAGGGGTACCAAAGGATTTCAACCCATCAGATAGAATACTGTACAGAACATCCCAAATTAAGAGCACAGGAAACTTACTTAGATTTTTAAATAACAACTGGTATTTTCTAAGGTATCCTTACATCTCTTTCCACCATATAATCTTTAAGGATTCTCTGGCATTCTGCAAGACAGAACAAATTCTGCCTTTCTATCACTCTTCACGTGCATTTCCTCAAGATACTCAGGTAAAAGTTCATTTAAGTACACCCATGAGAACAGTGTTTTCTTAGGTACTTTACTGTTTCTTCTGCTTACTTCCTTTTTCCCTCTCAAACTCAGCTATTTGATTAAATATGTTAACTAAATTCTGAGGCAGGTTTCTTTTAATGCCACTTTCTGTTTGTGCTGTATCTGTTTGTGCTGTATCATTTAGAGACATTTCTTCATCTGGTTCCTTTGTTCTATTAGTCTCCTCATAATTTCTTCTCCTACTCCTGTACTCACTTTTGTTTTTATGCTGATTTAGCAGATGCCTCTCACTATCATACCTTTTATCACCTTCATGTAAGCAGGTGCTAGAATATGATCTGTATTTTCCCACTGACTTGCCAGAATAGTCAGACCCTGCTGGAGACATGTAATACCTGTCATGACCTGAGCCATGTTTTTTAAAATGCTCCTTTCTCCCCTCCATGTCCCTTTCTGATGTCCTAAAATAATGCATTCTGGGTTTATCATCTGACTTATGATATGAACCTGAAGAACCCCTCTGACTAGGGGTCCTACCATATTTTTCTGTTTTGCTACTACTTGCCAGAGTTCTGGAGCTACTGTAAGAATCTCTTGAATCTTCAGACCTACCTCCAAAAGTGTCTTCATCATCACCTGAAGTCCTCGAAAAAGAACAGTGTCTGTCTTTCTCTTTTTTTGGACACACTAAGCTGTCCTGCCTTTCCAGCAGTTTTTCCACTTCAAAATTTTGGTTTAGAAAGGAGGCAGAGGTATCAGCTGGAGGCGAATACCACTCCTCTCTTCTAGCCTGATCTTTGTAATGGGAAGAAGCTCTAGATGAACCTTTTTTAGAGCTGCGGGTAGACTCAGATCTATTCCGACGCTTTTTCTTACGCTTCTTGTGATCAGAGGAAGAGGAAGAAGAAACTGATACATCTGATGAAGAATCACTTGATGAGGAGGAGGAAGAAGAGGAGGAGGAGGAGGAGGAAGTTGATACTTTCCTTTTCTTCTTCAGCCTAAAAAATGTAATTAACCTGTCAGTATCAGGCAAAAAATTATATGTAGAAAGCAAACCTGTACTCTGTAGTTTGGCTGAGACCAGACTTTAAGGCATGAAAGGAAACTAAGCCTGAACTGGCAAAACAATTTCAAATGTCATTTCTTCATCAAAAAATTAGGATTAAATCCACCAAACAGTTTGTTATAGAAGACATCTTCCCTTGTTTAAGTATTTTTTAAACCTTCTCTTCCACATGCATCTCCATTAAAGTTTATATGCACTAAAGGAGACTCCCCACAAAATAATTCTGGAGGAAAAGCAACTTACCTAGGTAGAAGTTTCTACCTAGCTTAGATCTGTTAGGAAATGGATTGTTCATAGTCTTTATCAACACTTGTTGCCACATAAGCAGTATACTGAATAGAAGTGTTACCTTTTTTCTTCTTTTAAGAGCTTACGCAATTTTTCTGCACTTGTTTCTACTTTCTTTTCTTTCTGTCTCTCTTCTTTGGCAGCTTGTTTCTCCCTCATTTCCAAAGATTTCTTTTTTGAACCCAGGCATCAGAAAAAAGTTATATCAGAAGTGTTAACAGCAGTGTTTTTCCCCATGTCCCCAACCCCATTCAAATGTATAATTACATCAGGGATGTTTTACCAGGATTCCCAGAACAAAGATGAAAATCGTTCAGGAGTTTGGCAGTAGCCATTGTGATAATCAGGTTTACATTAAGGACCATATTGCAGTTTTTATTCCATTAAAAAAATATATATATATATTTGGCCAGCCATTGCAGTGGTACCCATGATCCAGCACACCGTGAAGTATGGAGCCCAGAAGGTACAGGTAGAATATGCAAAAATCCACAGTATTACCAACATGAGAAAAAGAAGGGGAAAGGCAGAAGATAGTGAAAGGTTTAAGGGCAAGTATCATTATTGTAGTTTACAAGTAAAACATGGCAGAAGCCATTTGAAAAGGTATTCAAGTTGGCCATGTTTGAATACAAACCGTTTGGTACAAATTTCACAGAGCAGTTTGATGCATAGTTTACGTAAGAAATCATGTTCCAAGGGTTTGTTGGTGATGAGCAGCACCAGATGTCAGACACAGCAATAACGGTCCCATTCAGAAGAAAATGCATTGGAGAAAAACACATAATCAGTATTACAGGAAAACATACTTCAGTGTTGTTTCAGCCATTCTAGCACAACAGTAATAGCATCAGACTTATGCATTAAAATATAGGTAGGTAAATGCAGAAGAGCACCTTGCCAGACAAATAATCCTTAAAACTACTTAAGTAGTCTACTGGAGATCAGACTTCTGCCATCTACAGCCCAAAAGAGTAGGGCTATTCATATTCAGAGTAAGCAGAGAGTCTGAGTATTATTTTTCAAACCTAGCAACTGTTTTTAACACATATAATAAAGGAAATCCTTAATTGCAATTAAGGCTATACAAACCAAGAAAACAACAGCTAGCATCGTGGGTTTTATCGGTTGCATCAGTTACCTATTACACCAGGACAATGCTAAAGCAGAGCAAAATTTATCTCCTATTATTCTTCATTTTAACCCAGACTGTCACCTCTTTCTAAAGCAGCCAAAGGTGGACAGTGCTCAAGTGCTTTATCTGTGATGCAGTTCAGTTTTATTAAGATTGTCATATCTCCTCTTCCCCCTTCTTTCAACACAATCTGTCAGCATTATGGCTCCACCAACTGAAGAAGTGGCAACTAGGGCCATCTACCCCAGTCTATGCACTTCCTTACATGCAGAGGCATAGAACAAACCAAGCCTGTTCCTCAGTGCACTAATTTACTCTTTGAGCCTCTCTGGAAGGCAACACAAGTAAAGGAGGTAAATAAAAGTAAAAAAAAGACAACTTAGGTTAGCATAGAGACCCACCAGGGATCATCTGGGAAACATGCTGCATGCAAGAGAAGTGGGGGAAAAAAACCAGCAGAGAAGAAAGTCAAGATACTCAAACTGCCTGCCTACCCATCCTCCACTTCCTGCTGTTTTCCTTTAAATCACTTCCTAATTCACCTTCTCCTGTGATCTTCCTGTGAGTTACCTTTGGCTGGTGTTACTCTATTAGTCCAAATGTCACAGATCTGGCCAGTACAATAGAGTGCAATGTTTATTTGGCTTGCCCAAGTGTCCTACACTTTGCATATTTGTATTCACAGAATGGTTTATTTTAATCATTATTACTCATGCTTGTGTCATGGAATATTCTTATCCTTACTTTAAATTACAGGGTTAACAGGCATAGCTCTTTCCTGTTTCCACTATTTGGCATTTCTTTGCCACCCTGTGCAAAACAGTGATGTCATCAAGAGCTACCTTTCTTCTGGTAGGTACAGCCATAATGCTCACTGTAAAAGATTTTACTGTGGAGAAGGGAAGCAGAGAATAAGACAAACTATCAACCTCTCCCTGTTCAGAAGATTTAAAATGCTTTTTTTAATGCTAATCTGTCACTGAGAGCACTACCATGAAGAGAAAGTAAAGAATCACCTGCATATGCTTACGGAGTTTCACTAGGGCCTCCTCTGCTTCCTGAAAAGTCTCATCCAAACTTAAGGCTTTTTTATAGTAATTCTCAGCATTTAGTAGTTTGTCTTCCTCTTCCAATCTAAAATTCAAGTGACAATTCATATACAGTTAAGCCACAGATTTTGACAGGGTTTTTTTCTTAGTTTTAGGATTACCTTTCTTATTTATACTACGACACTACCACTACATCCCTCCAAGACTCCTACCGTCTTAGCCTACCTCAGTAAAGAAATAAAATGGTATTTCTGACATATTCTTAACTGCTAATCATCATCAGTAATACTGTTCTTCAAAATTCCAGTTCCAGTTTCACAAATACTGTCTGTCTCTTTTTAATACAGGGCTTAAAACAAATTATTCCCTGAATATGCAAAAGGAAAATTGTGTCACAGTAGTTAACCAATATTTCAGTAGAGCAACAGAACAACACTTTGCTATAAATACTTTCTTTAAAAAAAAACAAACAACTTACTGGAATACATTCATACATTTCCTAAGACTTTAGGCAAGCCTGCTATCACACCAGTGAAAGGACATCAAGGATTAAACCTCAAATATTTTCCCAGAATTTTATCTGGGACAGAGCAGAAAGTGGAAACCAACTGTATGTGCAGAGTATTTCCAACAAAGACAAAGAGCTGGGAAGGCAAGAGCCAGTCTATGTCCTAACTAGAATGGCATTAAAAAAATGAGAGAAATTGTTACCAATCAACACAAATCAAAAACTTACTGCCCTCCTCTTTCCACAAGTGTCTGACAGAGGTATTTTCTTGCATTTCTATGAGTAGGACAGTTTTCTAAAGCTATTTCAAAATCACCTATGGCTTTGTTCAGACTTCCTTTTGTTGCATACCTAGAACAACAGAAAAGTTGCATGGATTGTAGTGATGTTTCTCTAAACAGTGATGTTTTCTATGTAGAAATACCAGTGAATGGAGCAGACTTACAGAGCTCCACGTGCTACCAAAGCTTCAACGTTTTGCGGATCAATTTCCAAAGCCTTGTTGTACTCATTCATGGCTTCCACGTGGCGTCCAACCTTAAAATAATCAACCCCAGCCTTCACACTGCAGAAAAATATTTAGAGAGCATTATGTACATTTAACCTATACAAATCTTCCACTGTTAATTACTCACAAATGATGGTTCCAAACAAGTGCTAGATAATACTTGATCTTGTTATAGTGTACCTAAATTAGTATTTCAAATTAATGTGATACCGCTGTAATTCAAGAACAGTATGTTGTCTTTAACCAAAATATTAAGGCACTGGAGAGCATTTCTGCAGAAGGAGCTACTACACGACACTGGTTTTTATTTATGGAATGTGTATCATTTTTCTGCACAAAACTCTATGTGTGACCTACCATCATTAAACTGGAACAGGTTAATTATATTCAAAGCTAAATATTATTACACCAACCACCAAAGTGAGATGGGTAGATGACACACACTAAAACCAGTTAATCTAAAACTCAAACACTTTGAGGTTTTATATTTCATATTACCTGAAACTTTCTTCTACATTTGCCAAAAGATAAACTTATCAGAAGAGAACTGATAGGAGCTGAATTTCAGCTGGATTTCATATTTAATTGAATATTGGTTTTCTGCAATTAATCAAAGCTGCAATACGCTCTTGTTTAACTTTGTTAGCATAGAAACCAGAAATTCACAGTCCACAAGCTACTGAAACAGAAGTTTCAAGTACACAGTTCCAGGTGGAACTGGACTGAAATACAAGGCCCAGTGAACGGTGTGGTTCTAGCAGGGTTGTATGATTCCAGCTAGGACCAGGAAATTAATTCTAAACAGCAGTTAGATATAAATGCCAAAACTCCTGTTGCATTTGGTGCTCTAGTATCAAGTCTTGATTTGGCTTATGTGAATTGATGCTTTATTTTTGCAGAGTTTGCTCAATAGACTCTCATCCTAGATTTACAGGAGATTAACGAAGAGAAGTTTCTTCAGAGTCTTTTGAGATCTATTGAACCTGATTGTGGTTTTTTTTTAGCTAGTAGATTCAAGAGATCTTTTTCCACAAAAATTTTACTTTTAGGAGAAAATCTCTGTTATTTCTGCCTCCTCCATCCTGCAGCATGTTCAGAATCACTGCATAGCATAAAAGCAGCAGCACCTATCCAAATGCAGCCAGAGAAATATATTTAACTTTTCAAAGACAGCAAGTGCACTTGTTAAATCTACAGTTTGAGGCTTAAGTGTCATGACAAGCAGCAAGTCATTCTATAACCAGTTATAAGATGAAAAACTGTGTATCTGGTATTGTCACAGATCTTGCTCTCACCTCATCAATGAAATAATGGGCCAGCACATTATCAGTATTTTAAGTTCTCCCTTAAACCTGACACACATGCTGGAACCAAATCTCAAGGCTTTATCACATACCCTACTTGGCAATTCGGGTTACTTTGAAGATCTTCTTGTTTGTATCCCTATGCATGCAGCAGAAAATAACAGTTCATTGTGTATTTTCTTTTAGAAAATATAACCTGTAACATAATCTAACAACAAGCTCTGACAACAAGAAGTACTGCATACCATTTCAAGGCCCATGATGCAGACTGCTTTTTCCTCAATGCAGGGGCAAAATCTTCTTCATTGAAATTTTTACTTTAAGGAAAAAAACAAAAACATCAACTTGACCTTCTGCATCTACAAAAATCAAACTTACAACATGTAATGCAAGTGAAATAAAATGGAATATTATTTATACAATGCCTTACTGCTCTCTCTCAGTCAGGCACGTTCTGATATTTCTGAAACCAGTTTTTCCCAAGCCATTCTACAAGTGCTGAACTAGTACAGCTGCAGTACATTTAACAAAAATATACCATTTTCACACTTGCTTTGGGGCCTAATAAGTATGTCTCATAACATCAAACATTGCATACGTGTGAGTCTATTTTACTAAAGAGGTCATATCTATTACTAAAATCAACATCTAACAGAAAGCACTACAACTTAAACATCCTGCATTTCAATCCAAAGATGTTGACAAGATCTAAGCAATAAATTCCTCAAGTAACTGGTATCAAACTTTTTGTGTGATACAGAGTCTTACTTACTAAAAGCAACAGAATTTCAAGTGTAAATTTCTCACTCTAAAGGAATTTGCTTTTAAATATTTAAAGACACGCAAGCTGCAATCATGCAAATCAACACGACAAAGGTTTAAGTGGTCTAGGACTTCCACTCACAAGTCTATTTCAGTGGATTAGAATAATCTCCAAAAGCTCTAAGAGAGGAACAACGTGAGAACCACTTACATTTGAAGACTTCTCATCAAAGAGGGTGGATTTGATTCACTTAGTCCTAGCTTTTCTGCTAAAAATTCAACTAATGATGGATTAGCAAATCCTGGGGAACGATGCAAAACCTCTTCAAATGTCTCTCCTGTATTAGCAACCTCCATGCTTCGCCTTAAAAAAAGCATCAGTGCACACAATCACAATCTCACAGACACTACTCTTCATTTTATCATGTTTACATATGGAATAAAAATGCCTGTACTGATACATGTTACTGGTCACAAGCTGCTCTCTTTCACAGGTATACGTTTTTCTACTAATTAGCAACCTTTATATCCTTTAGCCTAAGTGAGATTTTGAAACCTATTTTGGCACCCATACAGGTATCTCCAGAACATAAAAAACCTGCAGAGAGAACAGTGTCCTTCTGTCTTCTAAGGGTAATTTTAGAGTTTAAAAAAAAAAATTCATATTCCAGTCTCCCAAAGTTTTTCTTTCTTGGGTTTTGTTTTTTTCTCTTTTTGGCTTTTTCAGTTTTATTTGGTTGGTTGGGGTTTTTTTTGTCCCAAAGTGATAGCTACCTCCCTCTTTTTCCTTTCCTTACGTTTTCTGAAAGATGCTAAAAGACCAAGCACACCTAATAGGTGCAGAAACAACTATGTCCAAGAGACGAACAACAAAAAGTATGTAACCATCCTATCAAATCAGAACCACCACCTCCACCAAGTTTAAAGAAAAGACTGTCAAAGATGCTCTTCAAATACACAGAATACAGCTAGGAAGTACAGTTGAATAATGTGTTCTTACTTATAATGTAATGGGAAGTCATCGGAAGTAATTACGCCTAGTTTTGTACTGGCCAGACTGGGTGGAAGAGCTGAGCTGTAAAGTGACACTGTGAGCTTCTCATGGTAACGATCAATGTCCTTGACTGCAGCTACAGAAATAACAAAAGAAAAAATTAACAGAAATGTCTCAAAACTGAAGCAAATGCCTGAAAACTTTTGCAGCTACTTGCCTCGAATAAGGTCTCCAGTTTGATAATAAGATAAAGGATCTCCATGGTTGCTTTGAGGAGGTACATCTCTCAAAGGACAAAGAGCCTATAACAGAAGAAAGTTGGAATATCATAAACAAAGCCAAAATACCTTTTTTTGCTCCCCAAGATTAAGCTGTAAAATGATTACTCTTAATGCACATCAGCACTATAATAGTTAAAGGAAAGCTTGGTTCAAATAAAAGTTTATGCATCCATAAACGATGAACTTTTCAACTCTATTAGATGCTGCACATGGCTCACAAAAGAAGCATTTGCTGACTCTGCGAAGCATCATAAGCTGTCCACAAACCCAGATACCAGCCACCACCCCAAAGTTCAGTTTAACCTTTACAAGTAACACTCCATCAAGAAACACATAAGCTACAAATGCATTAAAAACTTACTATTTATCAAGAATAAAATAATCATCAAAGCTGTAGCTTACAGTTATTTCTACATCTGAAATCTCCCGTATGACACCACTTCCCAGACAAATCAACACCATGAAAAAGCCAAATTCACGAATAGAAGTAATCTTCCCAATCACGATATCGCCACGTTCGATGTCTTGAAAAAATAATTCTCTCCTCTCTTCCCTGGGAACGTCCATGAACCGTTCCAGGGGAGGCATAACAGCATAATACTCTGCAAAATATGAGATGTTCAGTTACAAAATGACAAAGCTACAGCCTGAAAACACAAAATACATCACGACAGCAAAGCATGTTAAAATCTGATTTATTTATACTGACAGGAAGTTCGTGCGCAGCCTAGAAAAAGCAATAGCAAAAGTTCTTACCCCGTTGTTAGAAAAACTAATGTAAATTAAGTGTCCTTACGCTACCCTGCGGGCATTACAGGGTGACACCTTCCCAAGGCAGCGACGTTTCGCTGTGAGCAGCTTACCTTCATTTTCTTCAATCGTGTCGGCCACAGGTCCATTTGGCTTCCAGGAGTGAGCAAAAAGAAGATCAGCTTTTTTGGCAATGAAGCGCTTTATCTCGGTGTCAATGCTCGCCCTCTCTTTCCTAAGGGAAGGAGAACCCGGTGAGACACGCCCCGCGGCCCCTCACGGCTCGCTCGCTCCCCTCGTTCGCCCCTCACCAGGCGGCCAGCGGCTGCGGGGCCCCGCGGGGCGGCTCGAAGCTGGTCCCCGGCGGTGGCAGCAGTCCGCGGAAGTCGGGATTGTCGTGCTGCTCGGCGCGGAGCAGTGAGAGCAGTTCGGGGCCGTGATAGTTCAGCGCCCGACGCAGCAGCTCCCTATCCATGTTGCAGCCACAGCTCCGCCCGGAACAGGAACCAGCACCGGGGCCAAGCCCCGTCCGGCCTGACGCCACAGCGCGGGACAACCTGCAAGGCGCCGAGAGGAGGGGACAGGCCCAGAGTGGGGCCCAGTGGGCCGCAGCGCCCCCTGTGGGGAAGGAGGACACCGCCTCAGCTCTGAGGGGACAGCGGTGGCACCAAACGCCTCTCAGTTTGCGAGGTCCGTCCCCAGGGCTCCTTCTGCCTGTATTAAAAAAAAAGTACTGCAAGAGTAATATAAAATAAAACCTAAAAGGTAAAAATTACACAGGTGGCGGCAGCTACGCACATTCTCGCCGGCGCCAGGGTAGCGCCACCCGGTAGAGGCCCCTGAGGAGCGTTCTCGCGGCAGCCATGTCAGGAGGGGGCGCTGCGCCCTCGCGCCGCTGAAAGCAGAGCTTCTTCAACCGGCGTCTCGCGGTAAGGAGGAACAGCTTAGGTACTTCCCGCAAAGGGCATTTTTCTGGATGTTAGCTGAAGCGTCTTTGTTTCAGAAAGTAGCGTGCCTTTAGGTCTGAGGAAACGCAGCAGACAAGAAGTTCTCCATTAGTTCTCAGTCATGTTTGCTCGAAATGATGGCGAAGAGAAGAAATGAAAGAGCACGGCAGAGCCCGCCGCAGTGGGGGCTAGAGCTCACCGGGAGGGGACAGAGGACACTGGACGATGTTCCTAATGCTGCTCTCTGGGACTTTCCCCTGGGACAGGCCTCCTTCAGAAACTCCTGCAGCTGAAACAGAGGAGTGTGTGGGTGAAAGACCTTCTGCCTTTGTTTGGTAGAATAGCTTTACTGAACAAACTGAACAGTGGGCAGTTACCTCAGGAAGAGATAATGCACTGAGATGATAGCTGAGCCATTAAAATAGGCCTAATGCAGGAGTAGGTGGTTCAGTTTACCAGTGCTAACTTTAATGTGAAAAAGACACTTAACTCAGGAGGCTCTTCATGCTAATCACCTCTTGTAGCTAATGGAAAAAGGTGCTTAAAACCAGCTGGTCTTAATCCAAATCTATCAGAAAGAACACAGTTCTTCAGTCCCCAAGAATGATTTGTCCCTGGCATTGCATTTAGTAATCAGTTTTCAAAGGAAGGGAAGAAAACAAACAGAAAAACCCCCAGCACTGCAAATGGCATAATGTCACATCTACCCTCAGTACAGCGTTGAAGAGAAAATAGCAATCTGGCTGTCAGCAGATCAGTGACACAAACTCCTCTAGGAAGCAGCATGACTGAGAGGGCAAGGATCATATCAAAGATGCTGGTCTCAGAAGCTCAGTTCAAAGCCAGCAGGGATATCACTGGTATAGCAGACTGGGGGAAGACACTAGAAGAACAAATTTATACTTTATTTTCATTTTATGGCCCCCTGTTTTAATATAACAAAAGATAAAGGATGCATAACAATTACTATGTACCAAACAGATGCTAGGATTTTGATTTCAAGTCTTCCTGATCTATACAAGACCAGGTGTGTACTTAGAACTCTGGTTACCATGGTGGAAAAAAGCTATGAACACTAAATGGAAATTTTTAGCCATTAAGACTGATTAGAGACAGATTGACATGGAAAGGTTAATGCATCTGCAAAGATCCAGTGCAGAAAGGGAGCCTTTCCTGGATGAATCAGGCTGCAAGTGCAATGTCCTGAACTGTGCTGCACAAATGCAAATAATGGCAGTTTTATTTAAAGGAATGGTATTTAGAGGAAGAGCTAATTTGTGTTGCTTAGCAAAGACAAAGAGCTAGCAATAAAAAAAAAAGTTGTTTGAAACAAACTCTGCTTCTATAAGCATTTCTGCAGTCTAATATGCAGACACATACACAGTGTACCAGAGGAAAGATATTAGTAAATACTTTTGTGTTTTGGCTTCTAGACTTAACATAACAGCAAAAAGCTATGGTGAAAGCTGAGCCACCTGTGATTATGGACTCTTCTTACAGACATTTTCTTCTGGGAGTAGAAATCAATAGCAATTTAGGAAATTTAGTAATTTATATCATATTCACACAGAGTGTATAGATTAATTGCTCCTGAACATGGGAGTTAACATACTTAAAGTGATCCTTTCTTTAAGTGGGCTCAAGAGATTCTGAAGTTATCTTAACCAAACAAACTAAACCCTTCAAATAATTCCATAATTTATGCCAGAGCAGGGTATGTAAGCATGAACTTGAAATTTTCTTTCCTATTTTTCAGGTTATATTAATGAACTCAGAAGCAAAGCAAGACAAGAAAATCACAGCTCACAAAAAGATTAGATCCTCTAAGATCACACTTGTCAAAGTATCATTTTCTGCAAAGTTTAGGCAGATTTGAGATAAATTTTAGGCTATTGCAAATGGGAGTGAAGTGTTCAACTAAATATATTCTTTGGGCAAAGAAAGATGAAATTAATAAGACTAAGGAGAATTATCATGAAGAGCTATACTTCCAGCTGTGTTGTCAGATTTTTGGCAAATTCTGCCAAAAGCAGTCCTGCTGCCCAGACTTTCTGCTCATTTACGAAGCAGCAAAGGGATTGCTCAAAGATGACATGATATCCAAGATACTGTTTTAGCTCAAGAGTGCTAAAAAGAAGTTCAGCACAAAAGAATTGCTAGCCAGTTAGTAGCTCTACTTTGAGGAGAACATGATGTCTGCGGGCATAATCACCAAATATGATGGAGGAGGTGTGAGAACACCACCAAACTCAGACTAATGGAACAACCCAAGCCATGCCTATTGATGAAGCCTTCTTTTTCCAGCTATAGGAAGCTTCACACTTGCAGGCTCTCATCCTGCTGGTGGATTTCAACCATCCCAACAACTGCTGGAAAAGTAGCACAGTGAGCTCTAGGCAATCCAGAAGACTCCTGGAGTGCATTGACAATAACTTGTTTAGCCAAGTTATATACAGCCCTGCCAGAGGGAACATGATGCTGGACCGGATGATCACTAATACAAGAGAAGTCATCAGTGATGTCAAGATTGGAGGCAGTCTGGGCTGCAGTGATTGCACAATGGATATAGGACAGGCAAGGCGTAGAGTCAAGATCCTGAATTTTAGGAAAGCAAACTTTCAGCTCTTCAAGGAATTCGTCAAGAGGACCCCCTGGGAAATGGTCCTCAGGGACAAGGGAGCAGAGTAGAGGTGGCAGACCATTAAGGATACTTTGTATAGAATGCAAGAGCTCTCAATCCCTGGGTGTAAGAAATCAATCAAGGTAGGGAAGAGACCAGCATGGAGGACAGGGAGGTGATTTAAGACAGCCAGCATGGCTTTACCAAGGGGCAAGTCCTGCCTGACCAACCTAGTGGCCTTCTATGATGGAGTGACTACATCAGTGGACAAGGGAAGAGCTACAGATGTCATCTGTCTGGACTTGTGTAAGACCTTTGACAAGGTTTCCCACAACATCCTTCTCTCTATATTGCTTAAGATTTGATGTATGGACTGCTCAGTGGATAATGAACCAGCTGAATGGTTGCATCCAGAGGGTAGTGGTCAATGGTTCAATGTCCAGATGGAGATCAGTGACAAGTAGTATCCCTTAGGGTTCCATACTGGGACCAGTGCTGTTCAGTAACTTCACTGATCATATTGACAGTGGGATTGAGCAGACCCTCAGCAAGTTTGCAGATGACAGCAAGCTGAGTGGTGCAGTTGTCACTCCTGAGGGATGGGATGCCATCCAGAGAGACCTGGGCAAGCTTGAGAAGTGGGCCTGTGTGAACTTTATGAGGTTCAACAAGGCCAAATGCAAGGTTCTGCACCTGGGTCAGGGCAATCCTCAATATCAATACATGTTGGGAGGTGATGTTACTGAGAGCAGCCCTGCGAAGAGAGACCTGGTGGTACTGGTGGATGCACCTCAAATCTTCTTTGGTGAGACCCCACCTCAAGTGCAATGTCCAGCTCTGGAGTCCTCAGCAGAATAAGGACATGAACCTGTTGGAGCGGGTCCAGGGGAGGGCCACAAAAATGATCAGAGGGTAGGAACACTTCTATGAGGAAAGGCTGAGAGAGTTGGGTTTGTTCAGCCTGGAGAAGTGAAGGCTCCAGGGAGGCATTATTGCAGCCTATCAGTACTTCAAGGGAGCCTATAAGGAAGATGGAGACAGTGTTTTTAGCAAGACCTGTTGTGATAGGACAAGGGGCAATGGCTTTAAACTAAAGGAAGGGAGATTTAGACTGGTCATAAGAAGGAAATTATTCACAATGAGGTTGGTGAAGCACTGGAACAGCCCAAAGAGGTGGTAGATGCCAAATCCCTGGAAACAGTCCACATCAGTTTGGACAAAGCTCTGAGCAATGTGATCTAGTTATAGGTGTCCCTGCTTACAGCAAGGAGGTTGGACTAAATGATTTCTAAAGGTCCTTTCCAACTCTATCCTTTCTATGGTTCTATGCCCATTCAAGCATTCCTTTTTTAAGAAGTTCACCATTAAGTCCAACTTTGGCATGGTCTCTGATGGAGAGTAAAGTTTCAGTGATGTGTAGACTCACCTGGAGATATGCAGCACCTGCTTATGGTGTCATGGACCTTTGTGCTGCTCAGATTTCTGGAATTGTGCAGACAAAGAACAGTTGGTCACATGTAATAAGTATGCAATCACTGCCTGGGCTCTGAATCAACAATTAGGCCCTGTTGGAATACAACAGAAATAATAGCTAAGAAATGTCAATGGAGAATCCCCTCTGATTTCTGGCAATTTCTGTCAAACTGCAGGCAGTGGCACTGCAGAGCTTTTGTATGGCTGTAAGGATTACTGCTTGTGCATCTCGTGCAACATTTTGTGCCTGTAGATTTGTGCCAAGTGTTGGAAGCTTTCAGAAAATGTTACTGGAGGAAACAATGGCATTGACGTTTTTTACCTGCATATGAAAAAACCAGTTTGTTGTGAATGAAGATTTGCTTATTTGACAAGAACACTAGTCAGGCAACTTCGTGGTAATCGTGACAGACAATATCTATACACCCACCTATACATATTGCATCATATCTAGAAATACTGCCTAGGGAGAAAATTCCAATGACACATGAGGGACTCAGCAGAAGGTATGCCAAGCAGACAGGTTTTTGTGGGCTTTTTAATGAACTCCCTAGCTTCTAAGACTCCATCAGCTGATAGCATCCACTGCTTTATAGCAAAGGAGAGTCATCTTGGTTTCTGAGTTTTAGAATAAAGTCATTGCAACTAAGAATGAACAATTGTAATTTTCTATTCAGCAGAGTAGGTCATTACTTACACCTCCAAATTGTATTTCCATCACATAGCAAAACAGAGTAGGAATGTTAGATGTCATGTTTGCAAGCACTACAAGGAGATGTTAAAGCATGCAACTACACTCAAGCCTCTCATCTGTGGTACAACAGTATTCATGTTTTCAATATAAAGTTCTTTTTCCAATAATTTTATCTTTCTATATTGCCACATCCCATATCTGAACTTTTCAAAGGTGTTCAAAGAAGTCTCTAAAGTATTTTGAAGATCTAAGCAAGTTGGAGTTCTTCTATTCCTAGTAAACCCCTTTTTTCTTTTTACATCTCATGGTCAGTTGCTCTAATAAACCATTTGTGCAACGTGTGTAATAAATGCTGTTTAAACAGCAATTAACAAATATCACAAGTCATTTTCTTACTTGCTCACAATGAACCAGGCATGTAACCATTGTCACAGACTAATTAGCAGCCTCTTAACTTTTTAAAAATTTGTCCCTATTTAAACTGCACTAAAATTAAAAGGTGGAAACTATTTTAATTAACTCATGAAGAATTAAACAGTTGGCAACTTCACAATACAGATTAATTATCTCCATGTTTGCTCCCATTTAATGCATGACCATACTTCTATTTAAAACAAAATGTATCAAAAGGTGAAGTTTTCCCCTTAGCAGGTGGAACTCCCATTAAATTTGTTAGGCTGAATTGGTATGGTATGATTTCAAATTAATTTTTAATCTCAGTGAGAATTGTCTGGAAATACAGTGATTAACAAATACTTTTGTAAATAGTATAGAAAGAGAAGTTAATTCTAGTATTATCTGGATGGTAACTAACAGCCATAAGTAGTGACCCTCACATGTACACATTCATTAGTCTCCTGACAGATCAGGTATGGTTTTCCAATAAACAACAAAAAGCAGAGGCCAAATGGAATAGTGAAATGCCAAGCTGATGTATCTATATGCTATTTGTTTGTGTAAACATTTGATGAATTCCTCACCGTGTTACATCCAGAAAGCTGGACTGATTTGCAAGTAAATTAACAAGCCATAAAGAAAAAATAAAATGATATCTGCTCTGAATTTCATAATTATCCTGAAGTTATAATGTACTGTTGGAGGTTTCCAATTTATACGATCAAATTTTCAAACTCTGTAAGTAAAATCTGTTGTCTGGTGTTCTAGTCTGCCTCCTGGCTCAGGGAACAAGTTACAAAGGCTGAGACAGAAACAACTGCCACTATCTGCATTAGGAAATTCAGTGCCTCTGGGGAATTTTGGGTGGAGAATTGGAGGACACCCATTGACTTCAGCAGGTTTCAGATCAAGCATGAAAGTCAGAAATCAGTCATTAAACTTCCTCTGCTTGCACTGCTCTCTACAATTAGGAAAGCATTAATCACAACACATCAGTGCAATCAAGTGTCAAAGTCCAGACACTGTTTGGCTGGGGCTGTTGAAATGTAAGTAATATACATCTGTTGATTTTCTTGTCTAATTAAGGCAGTTGAACTCAAATGCATAATCACAGGGAACAGAAGCTCTGAAACAAATGAAAATCCAAAGCAGAAGCAATGGTGAGGTAGCTTGAAATGTGAAAAAATAACATTTCTGTAAAAGAAAGATGTGTGCGCATGCAGGTAGCAACCACAGACTTAGAGCAGAAGTAAGGGACCTGAGTCAAAAATCCAGCAAGAGCCAAAATTTCTTTAAAAAAACCCATCAAACAACTGTTAATATTGGGTCCCAAGTCAAATGCAGAGACAAACCAAAATGAAAACTGTGCATTCCATTAATCTCTTTATTGTAGCATGCTCTGTGATGCTGATACCAAATAATGGTTTTAAAGGTATTGGCAGTTAAAGTCACAGAATGGTGCCTAAAAAGGTTACATAAAAATAGGTTAGCCATGTAAATACCTTTGCACATTCTGCCCTAAGAAAGGGCAGTATTACAACTGAAGTTCTTACATATGCAAATGGCATTGTTTGCTCTCCCAGCTAATTACAGATATTAACTCTGTGCTATGTTGATTGTGAGTGAGGAACAAACATACAAATGTAAAACACTGGTGTTTAAAACTTCCCCCATGTAATTGTGATGCTCTGATCCTCCCCAAACTGACAAATATATACATGAGGGACTGTGTGTACATGAGTAGGAGAACAGTAAGTGAGAGAAAGAAATCCAAGTTTTTTCCATCTGCACAGAATGTCAACATACTGTCTATAAAAAGCTGTCAACAAAATCCACATAAGCACAATTCAATCTGGCCAAGTTCTAGTCTGTGTCTTCACTGACAGTGAGAGTTAATCGAAGCTCCAATACAATGTTTGCTTAAGTTGAAAATTTGGAAGGAAATTATGTACCTCTTTCAAAACCATTATAAGGCTTGGTCAATGCTAGATAGTATACACAGAATCTGAAGTTTAAACAGAAGGTTGATAATCCAGGAGGAGGTTGGTCCTGAGAAGTAACACTTCAAGCAGATGTGGATGAACCATCCTGGTGGCTTCCACTGCCAGAATGTGCCTCTGAGAAATTTCAGTGACAGCTAAGGAAAGAGATGCTTCAAGGGCTGTCAAACTGTTCATCAAACTATCACCTGACCAATCGTTCCCATGGTTCTTTTAGACTTGTAGTATGATAAATTGAAAGGCACTATTATCTGCCTGTTGTGAAGAGGAACTGCTTAGGCTTTGATAAGATATCACTAGTCCCAGGTGAGAGGAGGCTGACAGCACATCAAGACAAGAAAACACATGGAAACAGTGAACACAGGAGCAAAAGGTTTACAAACATCTGTTGTCATTATGTATTACCCCTTTCCTTGGTTTTAGCTCTATCCTATGTCAGTTTGAAAAAATAAAATAGACCTTCCTTTCTTCCCAGTCTGAACTGCTG